>BJBW01003175.1:238833-320308 GCA_004320125.1 Scolopax mira | reverse complement strand
GGGGGTGTCGCGGCGGAGCCGGTAACCACTCCCCCCGCGCCTGCCCGCTCCGCTCCGCTGCGCGGCTCCCTCCGTCCGGCGGCAGGGCCGGGCGCCCCGCGGAGGAGGAGAAGGGAGGGGGGGAGAGAGGGGTGTCCCCGCTCCCCACCGCCCCCCTCCCCACCCGCTCACGGCTGCCCCCGCCGCATCGCCGCCCCGGGAGATGGGGGGGGGGGCAGCCGGTACCGCCCCCGCCCGCCGCGGCGGCAGCAGCAGCAGCAGCAGCGCTCCCCCGGGGCAGCCGGGCGCTGTGCCGGGGGCTGCGGCGGCGCGGACAGACAGACGGACGGACGGACGAACAGGAGCTGAGCCGGGCGGGGGCGGTGCCGCCGGGCTCACCTGAGGGGGGGAGGGGAGGGGGGGAAGCTGTGGTGCCCTGGGCCGCCGCCCCCGCCCGGACTTAGGGCTTTGGGGGGGGGGGGGTCGACAAGCGCTGGGGGGACGGCGGGGGGGGCAAAGGAGCCCCGTGTGCCCTTTTCTGCACGAATCCCCCCCCCCCCCTTGTTGGTGGCCCGGAGAAGTTTGTCACCCCTGGTGGGTTGGGGCCCGCCCGAGGCCGGCACCCCTAAGCCGGGAGAGGGGGGGAATCCCTCGGCGGCCGCGGAGCCCCGGGAAGAGCACGGCTCCCCCCTCGTGGCCGCCGCCGTCAGTGCGGAGATGGGTGCGGGGGGGGGGGGGCGTGTGTGTGACATGGGGGGATGTAGGTAAGTAGCTGGGTGCGGGAGGATAGGGCGTGACATAGGGGGGTGTAGGTAGCTGGATGCGGGGGAGGCACCGGGGGCTACAGGGAGCTGGGGAGGGGGAACATCGGGGTGATGGGAGGGCTGGGGACGCGGTGGGGCACAGCGGGGAGGACACACACACGACACATTCATTTGGGGGTGGGGGGAGCCAGAAAGTGCTGAGAGCGGAATATTGGGGGGAGGCGCAGTGAAGGGGGGGCAGAGAGCTGAGTGAGGGGAGCGGATATTTGGGGGGGTGCAGAGAACTGGGAGCAGAGGCACCGGGACGTGTAGAGAGCTGGGGGAGAGGAGGAGACAAAGGTGGGCACAGGGGTTTACAGGGGGCATCCAAAAAGGTGCATAAAGGGATGCAGAAAAGGGCACCCCGAAGGGGGGGAAGGGATGCGGCAGGAGATTGCCCCGGGGCACCCCCCGGAGTGCGTGGGTGGGGACCAGAGCGCAGGCAGGGAGTCACACACACAGATGAGCTGGGTCCCCCTACCCCCGGTGTGGGCTGGGGCACTAATTACAAAGCCAGGTGTTGCCCATCATCTCTAGACCTCTACCCTTGAATCCAGAAATAACCCACAGCTGGAGCCACTATTTCACTGAAAATAAACTCAGCCCTTTAAGAGCTGGGAGTCGTTACTGTGATGGCAATAAAACCAGCAAGGTAGGGAAAGAAAAGGAGAGGAAAAACTAAAAAAAATCCCCTTGGGTTCTTCCGCAGTTTTGCAAACATGTCTCGGAGTTTGAATTTTTTCCCCTCCCTGCATAAACAAGCTTTTATGTAGTACTTGCTGTAATCTTGTTTGTCTCCATAACCACTCCTATGAATATCATAAAAAATTTAAGTCTAATATTTTACCACTCCACACAAACAGAAACGTGAATAAACGCTTATCTCCCATGTAGGGAAATGAATGGTGGCATGAGAGTCAGGCACAGAGAAATCAAACTCAGGCTGGAGGAATTTGGCCCATACAGGTGGGGAAAAATAAAACCAAGAGAATTCAAAGATTTTGTTTCCTCAAAGAAGGTAAAACTAATAATAATTTAAAAAAAAAAAAGCTGCGGTAATGATTATCTTGCTGTCTGCTCTTGGTAATTGATATAATAAAATAAAACATGAACATTTAGCTGCTAGCAGAAACTTGATGAGCAAAAAGAAGTTAATTATCTACTTTTGACATCCCTGTTTGTTTCAGGGGGTGTGTGTGAGATGCTGGGTTTGCTGTGGGTGGGCAAGTGGAGGCACAGACCCTGCCCCTGCCCTCTGTGGGTTGCTGCAAGCCCACGTCTAGTGCACCACAGGTGTGGGATCCTGCTGGAACCATCCCCTGCTCTGCTTTGCTTTGGTAAAAATGCAGAGCTGAGCAATGCCAGGCGTGTTTCTGGGTGTTTTGGGGAACTCCCTGTGGGCCAGGCCCTGTTAAACACCACAGGTCTCTTTGCAGGCTTGTGACACCGTGACAGAAGCGGGCACGGGGGGTGTGGGAAGGCAAAGGGCACCCCAAGGTGCGCCCGCAGGAGACTGCAAAGGGCAGCCAAAACCCAGCCATGAGTTTCCCCCTGCCCCTGCGTGCCTGGGGACGGTGGCACAGGGAGGTGGGGGGGCTTAAGGGCACCCAGCCTGTGCCCAGGTCTGTACAAGATACCTCTCCTTTGTGGCTCAAAATTAGAGAGAACACATACCCTGGACCAGTGCATTCTCCTCCCCCCCCCACCTCACCTGGGAGTTCTGCACACAGCCAAGGGCCTCAACCACAACCTCACCTTTCCAGGAGCACTGGAAGGCATTTAGGCTTCATTCCAGCATTGCTACACATTTTTAAGCATGATTTTTATAAGCAACATTTAAAAGAAAATCCAAAGTGAGACGTTTTGCAGCCTGGAAAAGTGCTGCCAAGGAATCCATCCTACTCACGTGCATCCAGATGTGTTGGCTCTCAGCCCCGACCCCACAGTTAGGACTACTCTGGTTAATACCTTTCCAAACTTGTGCTTAAGGTGAATAGTAAAGCTGTCCTGATCCATCATTTGCCTCTCAGCAGTAACATCATCTCCCTCCTCTACAAGGTGCCTTTTATTGGCTTTTAATGAAGGCTAATGTCATTCAGGTGAAGATGAAGTGGAAACAAGTATTAGGTGATATCTATAAATTAAGATGGTTGCTCTGGTATTGCTTTCTCTCCTCTTCCTTTGGGCTAGCTTGTTTGTGTTGCAAAAAAACAAACCAAACCAAAATAAAATCCAAACACTAATAAACTCTTGTGAAGGTTTTGCCACTGAACACTAGGGACTGTGGACAAATAAACAGGTGAAAACAGATGTTATCACAGAGAAAGGATGTCACAATTAAAAGTTTTCCAGCCCAGAAAGCACCATGTGGGATGAGCCCCTGGCAGAGGAGTTGCTCCCATCATGGAGGCTGTTGGGGATTGTTGTGGGCATTTGGGGGGGGAGAGGAGGGGGCAAAGCCCCTAGAGAATCTAGCTGATCAGTAACTATAAGGGCAACTGGGATTTATTTCCCTCGCTGAGTTTAAAAGAAGAGGTGTGAGAAAACAGAAGGCGATCATTGGGGAATACAAAAAGCATAAGGAAGGATTGCAGATGAATCAAGAAAATCAATAGTTACCGCTGATGAAGCGCAGCTTCCTCATCAAAGCCACAGGACAATAAATGCTCATTGACTGAGTTTGCACAATTCAGCGGAGCTTCTGGTTTCTGTATCAGCTGCTAAGCTGCTTCCACGCTCCTTAGCTGGCTTACAGCGTGGCTTGTCTTCTCCTATCTTCTGGTATGGGAGCAGCAACAGCCAAGTGAGGAGACGCCGCTGAGACAGCCGAGCCACCCAGAGCCTGTTGCTGCCATAATTTGGGTCTCCCATATGCAAGTCCTCAAAATAATTCTTTTCCCAAAGGAGATTTTCTTTGAAGTTATTCTGGTAGGGTGTTGCTGTACTTTCCTCGTGCCGGCGTGATTTTGCTCACAGAGGTAACCTGTGTTATGAAAGACTCGAAAGACTTTGCAGAGTTATTGAAAGCTGTTGGTTTTTTTACATCACTCAAATGTCAAAAGACTAAAGGTTTCGGGAGCTCCCTTAGGTGAACAGTAAGGACAAGAATTTTAAAGATGTCTTAGCATATTAGGAGTGAAAAACCCATCTGGGAGATGAGGAGAGGTAAGGATGGAGGCCAGATCCTGAGTTGTGTTTAGATATTTATTTCCTGGAGGGAATTAGGAGCCTGAGTACCCTGGGGCTCTGTACAGCACACAGGGGGTCGCAGAAATGCCATTGCTTGGGCTAAATTTGACTGACATGGTCACCACATACACAAAGCAGGTTGACAAAGAACTCTCAGTGCTGGGCAGTGGGACCTCCCCAGCCTCATAGAATGGTTTGGGTTGGAATGGACCTTAAAGATCATGCAGTTCCAACCCCCTGCCATGAGCAGGGACACCTCCCACTAGAGCAGGTTGCTCAAAGCCCCATCCAGGAGGGGAATATTCTCTTACCACAGCTTTTCTTCAGCCAGTGTTTAATAATGATGGGAAAGAATTACGTTTATTTACCCTTTGAGGTCTGTAACAGTATTTGAAAGCTCCCCATAGCTTTTATCACTTCATATCCTTGTGGCCGAGCTCATTAGACCAGCATTTATAATAAAAGTCTACCAGACCTAAAATCAGTTAGGTGATTCCAAGAAAACCAGCCCCAACCCCAATTTGTCCTAAAACTGCCGTTTTGGGGATGACTTCAGCAGCTTGCGAATCCAGGTCAAACTCTGTAAAGGGTTTTGACTGGGAGAAGAAAATAGTATCATCTAAATATTTTGAATGGAAATATTTTGACTTTGTATGTTGAGCAGCCTTTGGAAATTGACCTTAGTTATTCATTTAGTTTTAAGTCCAAAGGAGGAGATAATAGGAAAGCAAAACACTTTGTTCCCTGCTGGACAAGTCATGACCTGCAGCGCACCGTGAAATGGGAGGAGCTGCATTGGTCAAGGCATCAGGTGCCTCTAAAACAAGAAAACTGTGAGCAGCTCTGTAAAAAGGCAATAAAACCAGGTCCTGTCTGCAGGGATCATTGCTGCCATAGCCTGCAGTAAGGTCCCCTGGCAGCCGATGAGCTCCGCTCTGTGTCTGTCCCCAGGGAACTGCCCTGACTCCCAGGGCAAGATTGGGAAGAAACTGCTATTTTAGCTGGTGGATTTGCCACTACTGAAAGCCACGGGCTGGTGCCCAAGAGGTGGGGAGAAGCTTTGACGTGACTGGGATGAAAGTTGCTCCTGTTTTAGCATCTCCCCCTTTGAGCGATCAGAGCTTGGAGTCAAATGAGAGCACCTTGTCCTGTAGCTCGTGTGGGGCTTCAGATTTATCTTTGGGTAGAAACCTCAGCAATGAAGAGAAGCAAAACACAGTCCCCATAGATGTCCCCATCCCCCTGTGGACGTTGCAGAGAGCGGCGCAGCACGGTGGGGCTCTGACACCCTGTGAGAGCCTGATGCCATGTTACTCCCTGCAGGGATCCCAGGTGGAAACACAAAATGCTGCCACCAGTCTGCTCAACTTCAGCTTATTAATCTGCACCAACTGGAAGCTGCAAATCAGTCAGCCAGTTTCCTTGCATGAAGCCACCCGAGCGCTGCGTGCAGAGAGGGGACAGCCAGAAACTCTGCCAGGGGTGCCATCTGGCCCCCTGAGAAAGCTTGGTTCATTTAGAGCATCATTAAAGCATGCTGTCCCACCAAGCCATGTCTGCCGACTGCTTGCTTGCAAGTTGCAAGAAAGAGTGTTAGCTCTGGGTCAGAAAAAGCCCAGATTTTGCAAAAATATAATTGCATCCATTTTGCAATGTTGGGAAACACTGGGGTAATTAATCCTCGGTCTGTGGGACTGAGGCTGGTACGTCACTGGTGGCTGCTGGTATGGAAGTTACTGCCAGCAGCATGGCCCTGAGATGTTGTGCCCTGTGCCTGCTCTGTTATACTCTACCTGGGACAGGTGAGCAGAGAAAGCATCCCAGCCCCCATTTTACAGATGGGGAAGCACATCAATATTTGAAAGGAGCCTACAGGAGAGCTGGGGAGGGACACTTTGTCAGGAAGTGCAGTGACTGGACAAAGAGTAATGGTTTTAAATTGGAAGAGGGGAGATTAGATGCTAGAAACAAATTCTTTACAGTGAGGGTGGTGAGACACTGGAACAGGTTGCCCAGAGAAGCTGTAGCTGCCCCATCCCTGGAGGGGTTCAAGGTCAGGCTTTGAGCAACCTGGTCTGGTGGGAAGTGTCCCTGCCCAGGGCAGGGGGGTTGGAACTCGATACTCTCTAATGTCCCTTCAAACCCAAGCCATTCTATGATTCTATGATCAGCCCTGCTATTTAGGCTACTTTGAAGAAACCCAAGCCCTATGAGCTGTCCTTCCACCTCTATAGGAACTAGAGGGGGAAGGAGCTCTGCAACACAGCTTGCTCTGTGTCACTTCTGGTACACAAAACAGGGATCTCTGGGGATGGTCCCCAACATCAGCTACAGCAGTAGAAACCAAAGGGCCAAGGTGGGAGAAGGAGCTGCCATTTGCCTGGCAGTGAGGGGCCAGCGTGAGTCACGGAGGTACGTGATTCACCCAGCATCATGCAGCGAGGCAGGAACTGAATCAGGGGTGAGGGTTTTTTTGCTTTTAATCATCTTGTCCCTCTCATTATTCTGAAAGCCTCTTCCCAGAGGTGGAGGGGGCTTTGCTTGCCAGAAGGGAGCGGGTTAATCACTCCCAGGAGGAAAAGCACAGAGCAGTGGGAATTGTGGTGCCCCGCTGCAGCCAAGCACCTGCGGAGACTAAAAGGTGATGAATTGCTATAATTTCTGCTCCCTCTTTTACCTACATTTAATTAAATTGGTTTAAGACAGGTCTGAGCAGGAGACTGACTAATTTCCTCTCTGTGTAATTTAAAACACCTGTATGGGGTGGGGGTAGGTGGGGTAGGGGATATCCATGTGCCAGGCTGAAATGCCCAGGTCTGGCAGCTGCCTGAAGCTGTGAGCAACCAGCTGAGCCCCCCCAGCCCTGCACCACCAGCACAGGAGACAGGGCTTGGGCACCTGGTCCCAGGCACCGTCACGATGTCTCCTTTCTTCCTCTGGTCTAGAAAGCACCAGAGAGGGCAAAGGCAGGATCAGACCCAGAGAAATGTCTTATTTATTTATGGCAAGGAAGGGGCTTTACTCTTGCAGCTCTGCAAGCTCAGAGGGCTGGGGAGGGAGTGCAGATGGATTTTCATCACAGACAAGACTGTACCAGGGGCCAGGAGGATGCTGGGGGAGTGGGACTATGGTTAGTCACGCACCCCAGGTAGTGGGGAGCTCAAAAAGGTCAGGGGATATGTGTTCATCTTCCCTCAGGCTCCAGCCAGGGAGTCTCAAAGAATGATGCATGAAATCCCCTACCTCCACTAAGTCAAACTCACACAGTCACAGGGAGACCACAAAAGTCTGGGAGCTGCTCAGCCCTGGGGAAAAACAGAACAAAGCCCCTAAGAAAGGAAAAAAAAAAAAAAAGAGAGAGAAGCAGAGTGTGTGCTCTGTGTGTGCTGCGAGAGCCCCAGGCTGCTGGGAGCAGCAGAAGCCAGTTTGGGTTTCCATGCTGCCCTTGGGACAGGCTGCACCAGCCCAGCTCACACTCCATCCTTCCTAAAATCCTCCTGCTGCTGAAGGATTTTGCTCGATTGCTGTCTCTGGACCGGGACCAGCTCAGCACGAAGCAGGCAGCCCGCAGCAAGTCCCAGCACTTGCTCAACAAAAGGACCAAATTTGTATTTGGATGCTGCGAGCCTGGCGAGCTGGTGTGACATCGGGGCAGGAAGGAGGAAAAAAATGAAGCAGAAGGAGATAATCTCAGATGACACCAGACACTCCATCCCCAATCTCTGCCTGCTAGGAAAGCGTTTTCCCTAGAAGAGCAGCCCCGGGTTTCGGATGCCGAGGTCAGAAGAAGGGTTGGGTGAGGGGCAAGGTCTGATCCAGTGACCATTTCCACCAGCAGAAGTTTCACCGCTGGCCTCAGGAGGAGCAGTGTCCTTCAGACCTCGGGGCGGGGGTACACACAGATTAATTGCAAGGAGGGCAGAGGTGCAAACCTTTGAAGAGAACAACTTCCCTTACATCTTTAGGAGGGGCAAAGGGTCATCCCCATGGCCAAACCGCTGCGTGCCCCGGCTGGGTGTGCGGGAGGTGGATGCGGGTGCCGGCAGCGATTTGCCGCGCGCTGCTTCGGGCCGTACACGCTCTCCTGAGCGCGTGATCCACTGCTCACAAACCAGCTTAATATCTTCAGGGAAACGACAGGAGCCCGAGGCCTCTTGGAAACACGTATCATAAAGCGTCCTTGGATTATTCGTTCTTTTATTTTCTCCTAATAGACAATCATAAAAAAACCCAAACCATTGTTTAAGGAAATAATTGTTTATGAAGGAAGTCAGCTGTCTGCCACGTAGATGCTGTTATTTGCATAATTATGAGGAACCTGATTTTATCTCTTGGCTTTGGCAAAATAAGGACAAATTATCTCGTACCATGGTTTGGCTGCATCATTTTCTGATGCCTTTGAACTGATTAAAACACCCAGGACTGTACCTCTCGTGAATCCAGGGCTTATGGCCGGTCCATCAGATGGCTTTCACTTGCCGTTTGGGACCGTGACTGGGTTGCAAAGGCAAGCCCCGATTCTGCCCTTTCTGAGAAATCTTCTACCCTCCTCCTCAAAGCCACCAAACCCCAGGTTGCAGGGATGCCTCAGCTCTCCTGCTTGGAGTTTTCCCTGCAAAGCAAAGCAGCGGTGCCTAAAATACAGAATCTTAGTGGTTGGAAGGGACCTCTGAGATCATCGAGTCCAATCACATAAAAAAACGAAAACAAACCCACAACAAAAAAAAACAAACTCACAACTACACTCCACACCCACAACCCCACACCAACACCCCACCACAAACCAGTAATCTTGGGCACTAGAGCACGCCCTGAAGAGCCACATCTGCACATTTCTTAAATGTCTCCAGGGATGGTGACTCCACCACCTCCCTGGGCAGGCTGTTCCAGTGCCTGACCACTCTCTCAGTTTAAAGTAATTCTTCCTCATACTAATCTAAACCTCCCCTGCTGCAACTTTATACCATTTCCTCTGGGAAATGGTAGGGGGGGACACGACTCCCCGCTGCAGGGCACGGGGCAGACACTGGGCAAGGGGGCATGGGGACAGGAGGGACACAGCCGTGCCTGGAGGAGCCATCCTGGGAGGAAGATGAGGAGCTCAGCACCCAATACTACCTGCAATAGGACCAGTGGATGCTCCCACACACCTCAAGCATTCAAGACTTAGTGTTCCATGGAAAACAAAACCAACCCCAAAAATTGAGCGTTTTCCATGGAAGACAGAACTGGGAAAGTTCTCAGGTAATTCTGTCACCAAAGAGTTGCTAAAAACAGGAGTCAGAAAGCTACATGCCTGCCGGCTCATTAAAATAGTCTTTGTGTTCCAGAAATGCATATAAAAGACGCACACAGGACCTGTCACTCTTACAGATATCTTCTCTTATGTTTGCTCATTCTCAGCTAAACTAAGAAATGCCTGAAGCCGTCAAAGGGGCTGTTTCAAAGGCAGCCTGGAGACAGAAAGGGAGCAAGCTGGCGCCTGGAAAGCTTGGCTAATCAAGGGAGGGGGATCCGCCTGGTTTCCTCCCTCCCCGAGCGCAGCTCACGCTTCGGCTTTGAAGACCTGTCATCTGTGACGCTACTTTGCTTCAACATTTATACGGAGAAATTTTTGCCTAGAATATATATTTCTTTTTTTTTTTTTTTTTTCCAAACCAGTCCGCCTACCCTTCACCTCTCAGCACAGCTCTGGGATCTCTGAGCAGGAGCATCTCAGAGCCTTCAGTAAAAGGTAGGGGAGGTGACCCCAGTGCCAGGACCGTATCCCCACCCCAGGCCATCATCTCTATAAACAAAGGGATTTTTTCACCGCACAAACACCAAGCTGAACACCAGGATCTTTAGAAATTCAGGTCTCTGTAATGAGGAGAGCCTTTTGCCCTCAGGAGCACTACAAAAATTAATGGATATTATGACTGTAACACTTGAATCAAATGCAAAGCCATGTGTCACACAGCCCTTTTACAATTCTAGCAGCTTACTACAAGCCTGTTTACATCTGTCCCTGCCCAATTTAAGCCCAGCAGGAATAAAACTAATATAAAGCGAGCAAGGTGAATTAGGAGCAGAGATGGTCTTTACATGACTTGTCCGAGTGCAGCCTTCTCCCAGCACCGGACAGACAGGTCCTGATGGTGTTTGGAAGGTCAAACAGCATCAGGTACCAGGGGAAGGCCCAAAGGCATCAACCCAGACACCTGTGTCACCTGTGCCGTGCAGGCAGGGGACATCCCATAGCACAGCAGAGGTGCCCCTGCATCCCTCTGAAGATCCTTGGGCTCTCCTGGCTGCAGCACGCATTCAGGATCGGGCACAAAAACACCATCAGGATGCACTTGAAGTAAAAATCCCGTTTCTGCAGCAGCCCCAGATGCAGACGTTAACGCCGAGTGCGTTCGTTAAGCCAAACAATGCCTTCGGATGGTATTTGAAGAGCTGATGGAGCTGCCTGTGGCGTGAAAGGCAGAGGTGTGAATTTTCTCCCGTTCTGCACCGTTGGCATCTTTAATCTCAACCCGCTCAGCGAGCTGAGTGCTGACACCCTCCGCGTCCCGCCTGGCAAACACCACTAATTAGAGGCACATCAAAGGGGGTTTGCAGAGCAAAAAGCGACTGTGGGTGCACTGTCTGCAGTGGGAGATTTGTCTTTCAGACAGGACGAGTCGCTCCTCTCCCCCTTCCTATATGGAACAAAGTTCCTGGCTGAAATTTTAAGAGATTGTGTTAATAGACCACCAAACTCATCCATCTGTCAGAGATGGCTTTGGTAGACAACATTTTGCAGTGAAGAAGCATGGATTTGGGCTGGTACCCAGCTCCATTGACCCATTGCACTCACCATCGCAGCAGTGTTTTATGAGTTACTTACAGGTAGTTGTAGTTCCTGGGCTGGTTTAATATTTTATCGTGTTTTCATCGGTCAGATACAGGACAAGATCCCAGATAAATCAAAGTCCAGGGCTGAGCCCTGCTAATGCCACCACTTATGTTTGCTAAGGAGCCACGACTTTGGTGCTTGTCCCTGTGATTTAGATGTGATGCACATGACATGCGGGTGGAATTATTCATACCAAATAATTCCTCCTGCCCATATTAGCTTCTGGAAGAGATTGCAGCAAATCCACTGGACCATACGAGCCAAAAGCTTCCGCTAAGCAGCTACTTAACAGAAGCAGATCCAAGGGCTGTATGGCAAAGGGGAAGTCGGGCAAAAAAGCTCAGGATTACCCAAAAAAATCACAGCAAAAGCAGCTGCTATGCAGAGCTGAACGCGTCCAAAAGCTTCCTCCTACTGAAGCAGCCCAAACTGAAGCCTGGCTGCCCAGAGCTCCCAACAGCCATCCCCACAGGGGGACAGCTCAGCTCTTCCCTCTGCCAGCAACGCAGTTTTACCTTTTAGTTTCATCAGGGCACAGCCCCGTTATCCCTTGGATAGCCACATTGGATCTAGATGATCTTTCAAAGTCCCTTTCACCCCAAACCACTCTATGAGTGCGTGGTGTGAGTTTGCTGTACAAATCCCACATAATCTGGAATCTGAAATCCTCTTTTCCAAGAGTTTTCCCCGGGAGCCTCACTGGGTTAACACCACGCTGGCCTCATCCATGGGTCCAACGTTACTGAGGCAGCAGCTCCAGGGGGTGCAGGCAAAGCCTCTGCGGGTGATTCTAAGCCCAAAAGAGCTGGGCTAATGAGACACTTCCCTCCAGTCAACGCACAACAACATTTAAGGTCAGCCCAAGGCAGCAAGAGCTGCTCCTCCTGCTTTCAACAGCTCTCACCACCCGCCCAGCAGCTCTTCTGCCTGGCAGAGGCAGCAAGGCAGGATGTGCTGCTCGAGTGTTTTCACAAGGTGTCTCTGAAATTCAGAGGAGATGAACAGACATCAGACCAGGGCTGACCTCCTGGCAGCTGGAGGGACACGTTTAATGCTGCAGGCTGAGGACTTGGCCAGGGGCCGGTGGCCCTGTGTGGTGCAGACAAGTGTCTTCTAAAGTCAGGGCAACCCAGGTGCCTGGACTCTGCCTTTCTGAACTACCAAAAGCAAAACGATTGATTTTTGTTTCTACTTTAATAAATGAGTGGGAAATTTCCACTACTTAGATGAGGAGATGCTCTGAATATTTATGTTATTGTTCACCAATTGAAAAAAAAAAAAAAGTGCTATAAACGAACATATTTGGTGACCTAATTTGAGTGGCTCATTACAATTAGATCAAGCTAATTGTCAGTCTTGTATTTCATTTGGCAACTTGTTAAGCTAATTGAACAAAATAAAACTAATGAACAATTATAATGAAGTTTATAATTAGACCATTGGAAAAACTCAGTGTGAGAATATTTAAGGCATAATGAATGTTCAGGAGAATGGGGGGGAGGGGGGGACACACAAACAGGAGGTGTCAGTAACTCACGCCACACTCTCCCACCGAAATGCTTCTTCCCAGGAGCTGAAGTTCTCAGCTTGCTACCTATTCCCAAATTGGTCACCCTGGTGCTTTCCTAACTATTAATTACATTAATGCCCTTAACACATGCACATTGCATGTACAGTGATCCTAAATAGAGGAATCAGCCTGCAAGTGAGGCAGCTCAGAGCTCGCTAGGGTGTTACAGCTCTTCTCAACTCCATCTTTACAATAGGAATCAAAGTCACTATTAAGGAGAGGTTTATAACACTAAAAGTGAAAAACAATCAGAGGAGTTCACAAAACCCTGACAAGCTGTTCTGTCACGTCAATACACAGACCTGCTCTTCCAGTTCAGGATCCAGGGAGGCAGAAACGGGGAAGAACAGGAAGAGCAATGCTCGCTGCATGATTATAACCATTTGTTTAAAATAACTCTATTTTCATTGCATTCAATTCCTATTTAAATTTGAATAAGCCCATTCCAGCTTCCTTTCATCCCTGCCCCTGAAGCACAAAAAAAATTAAATACCATGATAAGACACAGAGTGACCTTCAGGAGTTTCGATTTACAGGGTCAAGCAGGTACCCACCAAAAACTAATAGAATTGTCACATCAGACTCCACACAGCTTAAAAACTTCTTTTCCTGCTGTTTGTACACGAAAGTAATTATTTCATATAGAACTCAGCAGGAACTGAGGTTTTGCATCAAGGAATAAAGGTAGAAATGCTTAAAGGAGGGTATAAGTGTGTTCAGCCTTGTCTCTGAGGTTTCCCACACTTCTTGCTCTCCGAAAGCAGGAGCTCACGGAGCCGGGTGCTGTAAATGCACAAGGCAGGGAGGAAGCAGATGTGGTCCAGATAGACCAAAGGGCAGGAGAGGAGGTGAATCATCACCAGAGAAATGAAATGGTGTGGCCCTGAGCACATTATCCATTTGTAACCCCAGCCCAGAGCCCCAGTGATGACAACTTTCTTCTTCCCATTTAAAGAGCCACTTTACTTTTCTAAACTCATTCAGAAAAAAGTTCTATTTTTATGAACTATCAACCCCCCCCTCCAAATCTCTATTCTCCCCTCCCCAGTTTTAATTCCAGCTGTGTTAGAATATTTGTTCTTGCAGCTATGTCTCAATGTTTTTATGCCATCAGAACCAGCTGTCATCTCCTCAATCTAATTACAGGTTTCTCCAGGGGAGTGAGTGATAACATCCTGGTATCAGTGTGGGTTTGTAGCAGTGTTTGGCACTCTCCATGTTCCATCACCTTACCATCAGCTTCCTTTGATGGCTTTTCTGCAGGTGTCTTTTCATCTGTCACCCTAAAACTGCTGGCACAAAGGCACTGGGGCCAGGACTGCCCTCCCCTGGGCTTCTGCTGCTCGGAGCAGGGTCCAGTCCCACTTCAGCACAGGCAGGAGAGCATTTTGTCCAGGAAGATGCAGGGAGCAAGGTGCCATGGCTACCCTCACCCCTGCTGCTGAGATCATAGAATCATATGGGGTTGGAAGGGACCTCTAGAGGGTTGTTGTTGCTGCATCACCTGTGAACTTGCCACCTCTACCTGGCACTGGCACCTGGAAGCCCGTGGGGCCAGCACTGCACACACAGTATAAGGCAGCCGGGACCTCCAAGATGGTGTTTCACCCAACCAGATCAGGTGGGGAAGGAGGTATCTATGACCAGTCCCTGTCTCCAGCCATGGCACAGACGAGCAACCAGGAGAGTCACCAAGAGGACATGAACTGAGGTCTCCGCATGACACCTAGAGCATCCTCCCTTATCCCGGGCAGGACAGCTGGGCTTTCCCTCAGGATCTGGCTTCCACCCAGAGGCACACGTAACCCCACAGGCTACAGACAAGGATTCTTCTCATCACACCGACACAGGCAATACCTGTATTTTTTGTCCATTGCATGAAGTTGAAGAGAAATCCCTCCATGTGCTTTCCCTTTTAGGCAAAGCACCCGGGCAGAACCAATCAGGCCTTTTTTTGTCCCCTCCCCACCGATCCACTTCACACCAGTGGGGTTTCATAAAACCTCTCCCCCCACACACAGTGAGAGAGGACAGCAGGCTCCAGGCTGACCTCTCCCACTGCTTCCTCCCAGCTACTCCATCACTTGGTAACCAGCACAAGGGCCACCAATGTGTTAAGAGCTCCCACACTTGTGCAGGGGTTTATACAGGCTCATGCTGGTCTGGGCATTTCTTTCCTAGTTTCCCTCTCCACATGCATGCACACACCCTCTGATAATAAAATGCTTCAGGGAACAGGAACAACCCCTGAAGTGAAGCGTGAAATAGGCTCCATGACTCCCGATAGCCAGGTCTGGTTAAAGCCTTGCTTGGCATTTGCATTATAAGAACAAATCCTGTACAAGACTCTCTTCATGCTTTATACTCTTGCATTAATTCATGAAGTGTCATATATCTAGCATATTTTATTATACATGAGAACCAGGCAAATTAAAATTCTCAGTTGCATATCACATTTGCACACTCAAGGCCACCTCCTTAGGCCCCACCGAGGCTCGGAAGTCACACCTGTTTTAACTCAGCTCACCTTTTAAGCCAAGTTAGTTAAACTACCACAAATGCTCACAGCTTTCTTTATGCAATTTATTTCAATTTAGCTTTAACTTCTTAGTAGCTAGTACAAGCAAAGAGAAATACACCAGGTTTAAAGGGAAATAAATGCACTGCCAAAGAAGTTAATTACAGTTGAGTTCTTCAGCTGTAGCCATCCACTTACTGAACTGCCACAGTCCCTGCCTGTCCCAGCCCCTTCATCCAGGTACATCCCATCACTTTAAAATCCACTGCAAAGGAAGGAATCACCTCCTTATGTTGGTGAGCTCCTAAAAGCCATCTTTTCTGGGCAATGAGAGATGCCACAGACCTAGGCAGAGTTTGAGAGAGGTGTAAGAGTGTTATAAGCAGACTGGGACTCTCCTTCTCTGGTTGCTCTAGAAAGAGCCCAAGATAAATTTCTCTTGATCTCAATGCAGACAAGAGCTCTAGGGTCATGTTCAAGCAGCCCCATTTTCATTAAGCCCCAGATTAGCTTGATGGGTGTTCTTCCTCTCTAAAAAGCAGAATTATCAGTTAAGTGAGACTAGCTTTTGCACATAGCTTCCAAAACATATTTTTCCAAGTTCCAAAGCCCAACTGAACAGGGCAGTTCCCAGGAATGGGCGTTGAGCATCAGGCTCTCCAAATCACAGCATCCAAGGACTACAGAGAGAGGAGCTCCACCATGACCTCCTTCAGCCTGGCTCTTTCCTGCCCCAGACACGCACATCCCCATGCATCCTGTCAAACTTTCCCACTGCTACTCATTTCAGCTCTCCCTTCCTCCAAAGGGTGGTATTTGAGCCATTTTCCGTAATACTGCATCCAGGGCTTTGGAAAACAAGGTAATTAACCAAGCCACATTTCTAATGGTATGCAAACCATACAGAAACACACTTATTCCTTGGCAAAACACAGGCTGCAGATCAATAGGGTAAAAAATAGGGTTTTCTCTTTGCAAAACTAAAACAAGCCACACATTAATATACCCATCAGTGGGATTGTGACCCTGCTACAACTAATTCTTAACTTCCTTTAAATCATTACAAAAGAGGGAACAAAACTGAAAAAAAAAAGGACTTTTTCTTTTTTTATGAGACTCCTCATTAGCGATGTGAATCTCTACATGTGTATTTTAATAAGCCATTGTAAACTAATTAACAATCCTGCAGATGATGTTTTTTCCAAGGGACATTATCCTTTCAGCTGAAATCTTGGGTTGAATGCTGATAAGCCTCTTGAACTTTGCAAAACCACTTGTCAAAAACAGTATGATGAGAATTCATTAAGGTCTTCTAATTAAGAAGTACAAGGTCCAATTAAGCTTTCACTAATGTGCTACATAACCCAGTTAAACAATGGCATAGCAAGGATTTTCCCACCCCAACCAATGCTGTTTTATCCCTTAAGTTCATCTCCAACCAGTGGTTTGGAAGAATTTCTCTGGCCATCAGAAGCAATGATGAGAAATTGTGTGGACAGCTGCAGCCTGCTACATTAATACTTTGGGACATCTTATTGTTCTGCAACTGAAATTGTTCCGAGACGCTCTTTGACTCACTAATAGCATTTCAGAGACCACTTCCCCCTCCTTTGCATAACAGATTCACTCCCACTTTGCACACAGATCATGTAGAGCAAGATGCTCAAACTGATGTTGATTATCTCATTATTTGAATCTAAAAAGGCCCCTAATTCCCAGCAAGGAAAATATGTGTGTTCTCATCAGCTCTAAGGCTGCCATGCTGGACTGTGGCCATGCTTCACAGCAATTTCTACCCTGATTTTATTTCTGGAAGAATACAATATATGACATGTAGCTTCCTCTTTCTGCAGAAGATGTAGAAGAAAATTAAGTTGCATCTGGTTGCTGTCTAAGTCCTGATTATTTAAGAGCTAAAAATATCTTCTTTGTGAAGAGAGGAAGATGAACCAAGCATTTTTGGATTTATCTCAGCTCTTAGGACACATGATCCAGTCAGTGGACAGACACTTCAGAAAAACAGTAACGAGCTAAAAGATTTAAGTGTTTAAATTGCTCAGTGCAAAGCTCCAAAGATCACCTGCAGGAAGACCAAAGCCTTCACACATACTGAAACATCTCTGATCTCAAAGGCAGACAAAGGTTAAGTGCTCAATGAAGTGACCCGCTAGAAGGAAGGGAAGTGCAGAAACAGAGAAATGAAGCGTTACTGAAAACAATGCTCCTTCCAAGTCAACGTCTGTTCCATGCTCTGACCCAAACACAAAACTGCACCAGGCAACTTCAAATACATTAGTTGACAAATGTGTCTTTCCCACCTCACTCAAGCGCTTGTATCTCTGAGCGCCAAGGAGACAAGTCACAGAGGACCTGATCTTGAGCTGCTCCTGCACTGTGCTCCACCAGCTTTCTCTAGCAAAGCTCTCAAAAGTTCCCAGAAGCGCTCACTGTCCACAAACCTTCTCCCTCAACAGCCTGGTGGGCACCCAAGATTCATACACCATCCAGGAAGACATTAATAACTTGGTCTTGATATTGAGCCACACGAAAGCCCTGGTGTGCACCAGCTGGAGCTGCACTTACCAGCACAAGGACACAAGGACTACAGCAGCACTTGCATACAGGGATGTTATCTGGGGAAGATCATTCCCGAATATCTTCCACACAGATTCACCATCTATCACATGGACACCATCTTCCTGCCAGAGGATTCCCTATAGACACTGGTTTTCCCATAACCTTACAGTCCTGTCTCAAGCACAAACTACCTCACTGGTACTTCTTGCTAATGCGTTTTAAACATTATTTTAACACCCATTTACCTGTGTGACTGACTGCTCTGCCTTATAAATGATACCCTTTTAAATATGTATGCATTAAACTGAGAGACAATAATGGCCCCAGGGAAGGCAATTGCCTGATGGAATGCAACTATGTTTTTAAAATCACTGAATAAGTAATTCACACAATCAATTTCTCTTGCACATAACAATAAACAATTTTATCAGCTATGCCCTGCTTGGGCTGTTGTGTACCAGCTCATTTTATTTCTTTGAGAACCACCACTAACCAGGAAAATTAATTGAAATCATAAGATAGTGGGAGGGGGAAGTACCTGCTCTAATAGGAGCTGACAAAAGCACATTTCTAAAAGGGGAGTGATAAAACTACATCTCTCCACAAGTCAAGGGCAAATGGGCTGATTCCATCACATAAATTCAACAGTCACTCACACAATTTGCAGAAGACTGAGCAAGAAAAGCACCTAAACCTGAAGTGCCTCTGCTCTGAATTTCCTTGCTGTTGAATGTTTATGTCAGAGCTTAAAGCAATTTCCAGAACCAGCTCTATTTGCATGCCACATGCCACTAAAATCTGCATGTGTAGCTTTTCAGGAAAAACACTGTGAACCCCAAATTATAAATAGGCAAAATAAAATGCAGGGGTTCTACACGTTCAGAGTACAACTAGTTACACACTGACAGCTCTGAGGCATCAAGTCTTTCCAGATAAAAACACCTGAGGTAGTTCAGTACTCCACCAGCTTTGACACCTTCTGCAAGGGTTACCCAGCTGATGCCAGAGGAGCATCACAGAACCCTGGTGCTCACAGGAACATTTGTTGCCAACACTCTGGTATCAGGAGCTGCGCTGCCATTGCCAGACCAGACTCTGGTAGCCAAGCATCTGGGTGCCACCAGTTTGCAAGGCCCCCCTTGAAACCACCTTCAACTGCAATTGCCCTATGCCCAGCCCTGGAAAGGACACAGCTGGTTTATAACCTGGATGGGAAGCAGGAAAAGGTTTTGCTCTCTGCTTTTCCTTTGCAAACTGTGATGATTTTAGCTCACTGTTTCCATACCAGTGATATTTTGAGTTGTTCCGAACTGGATGGGGTACAGCCATGTTCACAGCTCCCTAGCAGTATCCAAAGAAATGGGTCACACTACAGGTCACAGATCAATGTACGTTGGATGTTTGGAGGATAGGATTTGGAATGGGAGGAGCTGTACTCAGGAAGTATGGATGGTGTTCCCAGCTCTGCCACAGCCTCCCTCCAAGTGCAAGTCACTTCACAGTCCACAGTAAATACCAACATACCTCTCCTCCTCCCTGGATTTCCATTAGCTCTTGGCATCCTGCACTTCTCAAACTCAGAGCCCTGAAACCAGGTGGGGCACAGAAAGGTCATGTATCTGCGCAGTACACTGTGTGACACCCGTCAAGGTTTCATGGCTATAACATAAATTTCAGTACATAGCTCAATATATAAATGTAACTATTTTTTGCTTGTAACTATAGTCTGGGAAAAGCTTTGCAACATGTGACATTTGCAAAAGATCAAATGATATCCGTCAACAAAACTTTATCCAGCAGGATCAAGGATTTAAAAAGCAGCTTTTAGGCATTGTGTATGTTCTTAATGTATCTGTGCTTCTAAACTATCTTTAATTAATGAAATACCCCAAAGTTACTTATTAATAAGGATCTGTGGGCTTTGTAAACTCCAGACATTTTGCATGAATTAAAGAACAATATAATGAAGTTTTAATGAATACAAAGTCACAGTTAATGTAAAATTTATATATAGATGCCAGAGGGAAAAGGAATTTAAAAGTACTTTTAATCATAGATTATTGGCAGCTGGATAGCTCATTTTTATTCTTTTCTAATGTATGCTTGGTGTTTATATTGTCACATTTATCACGCCAGCATGGTATATTGTCTGACTTGGTACAGTTCAGGAAGTCAAATGGAGACCAGCTCATTTCAAGCCTCATTTGCTAATGAGGCACTTCTGCATCCTGCAGCGACTGTGGAGCTGGTGTCCACAATGGCTGTTCCTTTTGATTCAGTCATGAGACCACCTGAGAGGGGCTGTTCCTCAGCTGCATTTATAGGCAGTTTCACTCTTACTGAATTATTAGCAGCAATATTTGATATATTCCACAACAGCCTTCAGCTTACTGGGGCAAGCGAGCTGAGATCTACCATAGGGTGAAGGAAACATACAATTAACTTTCACTAGCTGCAGCTAAACATGAGATTGAGCATCTAGATTTTTTCTTAGAGTACACACTTTGAGTGCACAAATCTCTCTTTTAGCAATACTAACATATTAAAACCTACAACTTCTTACTGTACTGACACGTTTTCAGCACATTCTTCCACTGCTGTTTACCTGTGACCTTCTCAATGAGCCAACCATGCACACAGAACTAGCAGCAACGTTTTACTTGTCCTGGGCTCTGCATAAGAAAACAGGATAAAGCTTTCAGAGAACAGTGATTACATAGTGGAGTGGACTTGGGTTAAATCAGTAACAAATTAAGCTAAATGATTCCATGACACCCAAAAGGACAATAAAAATAAGACCATAACTGAGTAAAAGGTAAAACAGATATAATATATAAAGAATCAATTTTTTTTAATTAACTCTTTATCAATGCTGAATGCATTCAACACAGTTTTAAGCATATCCATGATTTTAATGCATTAAATACGTAACCCACAAAATTCAAATAGTGCAGGAGATACCGGATGCCAGAGGTTTGGTACAACTACTGCAACTGTATTTTATGAAAAACAAAACAATGGTTTAGTGCTTCCATTTTACTGTTTTAGTATGCTCATTACAGTATTTTTCCCTTTATAAACTGGAAGGACACAGAGCTAGAAAACATTTTCGTCTTTCACTTTCAACATGACATTTAGTAAAAAAAGTTACAAAACCCAAGAGCTTTTAATAAACACACTGAAACTCTTCAGCTAACATAACACGGGATTGTTGTCTTACAGCTGATAAAGAACTTCAAAACAAGGAAGCAAAATGCTGTCTTCAACTGCAATGGTATTAATTCAGAGTAGTGACAGTAAATTCCATGGAAATAACTTGGAATTACACCAGGAATAAGTAGGTGGTGATTGTTCCCTCACCTTCTGAACCCCCAGAAATCTATTAACTAAGAGCTTAAAACAAAAGGAAGGTTACACTACAAAATGAAGCAGCAATTACCTTCAAGGGTACCATGAAATATTTCAAGACTGAAATTATTCTGAGTCAAGTCAAATGGGTTCAGTGCATTATGATTTGGCTTTATAAAAACATTTAAATGCACACTACATATAGAACACTTTCATATGTCACAGTCAGGTAGTTAAAAAAATCACTGTATAATCCTTACAGGTGGCTGAAACACATGGATTGAAGAAATGTTGCTAAAAATCCAGTTCAAAAAAGAAAGTGAATGTTTTATGAAAGAAATATTCTATTTGCAACTGTAACTTATGCTATTGATGCTCCCATTTGATGGACTGATGTAAATATAACCAGAAAAGAAGCACTCAAATATATAAAAATCAAAACAGGCAGGTTCTTCCTTCCAGGCTGGAAAAAACTTCAAGATATGGCATATTTAACCAATAAAAGGGATCTAAGCTTTACCCAAGCCTTTCATAATGCACTTAATGAAATATTTTTTCTTTCAAAAGAACCACTGGTATTAAATAGAGCTTTTTCTTTACATACAATATTGGTATATACAAAACAAACACAGAACAAAGACAGATGCAAAAAAAAAAACACCCAAATGAGTGACTTCAGAAGTCCTGAAGCTCAGGAATATTTTGGTAGAGGTCCAAAGTCTCTGGGTTTGAGAAAGCTCCCCGCTGCTCAACTTCTTTCCCTGCAATTATTTGCTTCACAGCTACTTCCACTTTTTTCCCATTTATTGTATACTGAAAAACAAAACCAGTGATAAAAATTACACTTAACATGTAGTAGCTTTATGGAAATATTTATGACCCTCCCCACCAATGACAGGACTCAATCAAAATATAGAACAGTGCCTTCCCTTCTGTTACACCTGAGGCACCGGAATCTTTCTTCTGAAAAGTGGAATTCAAAGAGAATTTAGCAGGTGATTTTAGTTTATTATTCCTTTTCAGTAATACTGTGAGAACCTGATCGAGCTACAATTTAAACCAATGAAATCAGATTAGAATCATGGTATAAACATTAAAAATCTTTATGTTCTGACATATCCAATTTTTAAACAATTTTTGACTTTCTAAGGGTCAGCTCAAAAAACAAAGCCCAACTCCACTGAACTTTGGAAGAAGAAAACCATGACTTCCCTAAATGTCCCCTAAATGGACAGTCTTTCTAATAGAGCAAAATGAAACACTGAGCTTAAAGGGTCCTCTTCAATCAAATGTTTCAAAGCAAACCATAAAAAACAGAGGCTTCACTTTCGCTTATGAATTACAAATTCCATTACATTGCTACCCTGAAAGTAAGGATGTTGCAGAAAAAAATATAAATATAGCCCTAATTCTTCTCTTCTTGGGATCAGACCACTAACTTCTGACTGGTGAAGTGAACTCCAGGCACAACCACTTTTTATTAGAGATCAGAGCCAGGTTAAATAATCCTCAACTCAATACACTCCTGCAATATTGATGTTGATACTAAATCAAACCCTTCCTTATTAAAACTACTGAAGGTCATGTGTAATGCTACCCTTCTGAACCACCTTAATCAAACATTCTTCCTCCTCAACAATTAACAGCCTAATTTTCCTAAGTGCTCGAACCTGCACAGAAACTGCCCCCTCAAAAAAAAAAAAACACAACAAACTGTTCAAAGCAAGTTTGCTTACTTTAACCAGTAAACATCTTGTGGATGAACAGAATGCTTATCTGGTCAGAATAGGACTACAAAGATTTGCACTAAAAGCTTGCAGTATGTTTTTTAACACCTGGATACCACGTTAAAGATATGCCTTGTATTACTGAAGTCCTAATTACTTCAACACAGCTATACTATTTCTACTAGAACAGTGTCAGTATACAGTCAGGATTAGATTGTATTTTCAGATAATGATTCAAACACATTTCTAAAAGTAGCAGAAAAGAGAGGTTTCCCTTCCAAGCAAAACTTTCAAAGAAATATGGGAGACAGCTTTGATCACTTTACCACTGGCATATTTACCTGAAAGGTAATTAAAATTCACTCAATTGTGAATTCAGTCAAAGTGTGAACTAATTAATGATCTAAGCAGGTTTTCCTGAGGGGCAGCCCATCACAAACACCTCACTGCCATCAACTTCGTGCTGTACATTCAGGTGATCTACAGGGTTTAGAAGTTCAACACTTCCTGCAGAAGCTAAGCTGAAGACCAGAAAATCCAGATTTCACCATTTAACAGGTGCAGGGGATTTTACACTCATGCAAAGACAACATTTTGTGGAGGACATTTGTCAACGGTGGCCTGAAGCAGAAGTAACTCAACAGATCAGAACCAGATCACTGTGTGCACCACACAGGCTGGGAGTCCTGAACCCTAGAGACTAAAAAACCTACACTGGCAGTAAATAGGTATCAGAATATCAAACAACTGGTCTGAAGTCTCAAGTCTTTACTCCGGGTATACTCAAGTCTACATGCAAATGTACTTGGGACAACTACACTCTGTACCCCATTTTGCTGCTGATAGAGCTGTCAAGGGGACTCAAGCATCAGAGAAGGCCACAAAGAAGCAATTACTGAGCTCACACCACAAGGAAGAGCACTTGTAGAGTAACACAGCTCCAGAATATTGCAAATGTATAACCTTTACTTATAAGTGGAGGGAGAGAAATTTATATAGTTACAAAGATTTTTAGTTGCTGCTACAGTTAAGACAGTGATAGAGCTACATTTAAGTGACTAAACAGATATAAAAGTGAAGTGATTTACAAAATCACTTTATAAATTTGCTCAGTGCTCTCAGCTTTCATAAGAATGTCACTTGAAACAGGAAAACCAAACAAAATAAGCTTATGGGTAGCCAGAAAAGCTTATGTTAAATTGCCTTCTTAATATTTTCCTTTAAAAGGCTCAAGTATATATTATGGAGAAAACACTATACATTTATAAACTGAGAATGGGCATTTTTAGGTATTGTTAAAAAACAAAAACATGCTTAGCTGAAAAGGAGATGAAGTGATGTTGCTAGGCAACATAGACAAACTATTTATAAAGCTCAAATACACTTTTGAGATGCTAAAATTTCCACACATGTGGGTTTGAAGAGCAATGACAACTGCTCCTTAATTACTATTCAAGGTGACAAAGAAAAAAAAAAGTAGGCAGCACTTTTCATGACATACCGGAATGCCTTTGGTTTCTAGAATGAGGCTTGGAACATGCCTGGCAGAAAGTGCTATACGTATTGCATCGCGAATTCTTTTCACCAGATCCTCACTGAACGCATGGTTTAATGCCATCTTCAGGAAGAGTATCACTCTCTCCTCTCCATCTTTGCTGTACTGAGGGACACAGAGGCTATCAGAAACCTCCTCAAAGGCTTCAACTGAAAATAAAGGAAGAGTCCTTATTAGCATATATATATTATTCTGGATGCACATTTTTTGTGACTGTGCTAAAAGTAGTATCACCTCTAGTATCTAGAGCTGCAAATGTGAACAGGCATCCTGGCTAGGCCATTCTACAACAAACTTCCCCTCTGGGTGCTCTGAAATTTCAACTCCTGCTCAGGTGCAAATCCAGGTTTAAGGACCATATGTATTTAGGCCCATTTTGCTATAACTTTTGGGACAGATAACAAGCTTTCACATGAAGCCACTTTCTTTGGTGTTCATCACAATCCCCATTGCTGTAAAGAGAACCAACATGCCCAATCACACAAGAACAGGGAGAGGTAACAGGCCCTTATGTCTCAGATTAGCACCTTCACAGGAACACAGTTTCACCACCTTTCACACAATGAACTTCCTTTGAAATAAGAAGCACAAGCTCAAGAGCTGCTTCTAATCATTAGGATAGACAATTAAAAATCCACTTGTCTCAAGAGTTTGTCTTGTAGGGAAAAAAAAAGCTTCAGAAGTTAGGTATCCTCAAAAAAAAAGAATGCATGATACAATTAGTAAGGCCTTATTATACAAAAGCAACATCTTATGGAGAACAACTAGTCATCTCCAGTCCTACAGATACTTCAGGAAAACAACCAGTTTCCAGTTTACAAAACAGAATTTTACTATTAATGCCAATATGCTCTGTAATGTCTTTCATTTGAAAATTGGCCTTTTATTACTTAATCCTTCCAAATACCTTTATCATGCTTACAATTCAGATTTAAGGCAACAGTGTCACAGCTAAAAGAGGTGGAAAGTTAATTTCATACCTATATTATAGATTTCAGAACTTCCAAATCTTACTCCATTTGGATTTAATGTACCATCACTGAAAATCACAAAGAAAACAAAGCAGCATTAAAATGTGATTAGAGTTTAATGAAAAGAGAAAAATTGATGCAATTAACCAAGTCTCTCTACAGTTCATGCAGAGACTATGCGGCCACATTAGAAACAGAATTTTAAAGGAATTTGATTTAAAAAGGCATTTTGCTCATTTGAATGAAGTTATAGAGAGAATCCCAATGTTATTCATTCACCTTTCTTAATCCCTTCCTTTTCCAGTAGCCTACAAATACACACACACTACTGATGACAAAACAGACCAAGAATCTTTGTAGTACTCCATCATATTGCAATTGCATAATATTACTTTCCAGTCATATAGCTGGAATTTGTGTTTCCTATACAGCAGCCTCACAGTGTATGTCTTTTGAGTAGGTCTAATTTGCTAGGCATGGACTTAAGGAATTCAGTTAACTTTGTTTCAAACAGCAAATTTTAAATGCAAGCAAAAAATTTAGCCACAATTGTTACTGTGAATGTTTATAGTTGCTACACAAGTGCAACTTTATACCTGACCTTCTATAGTTAACTTTTGCTGTAAAGCAAGTCAGTGGAAAAGCCAAGACCAGAAAACAAGTTTCCTAATTCACCACCTTGAATGTGCTGCACTCTCAATTCATACTCTTACAGATGATCACTATAAACCAAGGAACACAAACCCAAGTCCAGTTCTGTCTTGTGTTCACTTTTATGTAAGTGGAGTAAAACTTTGCAATGGGCTCTCTTCCTTCTAATCCAGGTGCTCTGATTAACTCAAGGGTTGAAATACACAATAATAGATGTAACAAAGCAAGTATAAAGCTAATAGACCTGACAGAATCATATACATGCTCTAAGGTGAGTTTTGAATTTTAACACTTGTTGAAACACTTCTACCAAAATATTATACCTGCGACCCAGCATGACAATTCCTCCCGTCTTGGGATTAATTTTGCAGTAATCACCATGGGCCCAAACACCTAGCAGAAAATGACAAAGGTTAAGCAGCTGATTTTGTATTCATTCACTTATTCATTCATTCAGACACGCGTAACAATTTATGTAACTTTGTAAACATACAAAAATTTAACATATCATATACTTAGAGAACTACCCACAGCAAATGCAGTAGTACTTCACTGCACAAACAATCCACCTCCCATTTGCTACGAAGAGCTAGCATACACAGGAGAGCAGGTCACACGTTGGGATCAAACTCTAGGTTATCTTCTGATTGCTTGTTTGCTTGACTATTCATCATCCTTATAGATGACCACAGAAAACAGATGAATTGCTGCTCTCAACACCACATTTTGTGGAAACTGCAAGAATCTTCCACAAAGGTAACAATATTCCCACCAGTCCCTCTTGACCCACTTCGTTTATGATGTACAAATTCTATGCAAGAAGCTTTCCACACTTGCACAATAGGTCTCAATAATTCCCTAGGGAGCTTATGTGCTTAGTGTTCTTAATTTGTGTTAATGTAAAATCAGATTTGACTTCTCAGAGGTGGAATAACTTTTGTATATTTTAAAATTGATACCATCACAGCAGTCTGCCACACAGAAAACAAGCCAATTCTCCTCAAAATTTTCTGAAAAACAACCCCAAACCTTAATTATTTGCATATGCAAGACCATTGTCCAAGCTTAATCTTGTTACAGTCTTAGGCCTATTTACAAGGCAAGACAGAAAAGAGTTTTGAAAAGAACCTCTGGGCAGCAGTGATTACAGTCTAACAACTGTCTCAGATTTTTTCTATTTATTATCAGGCTCACATGCAGAAAGCAACTTCCACATTCTCTCAGTTTTCCCATATGATTACTTCCTGATGCACATCCTGACTTCTCTTGTGAATCCACTCTGTATTAATGCTATTTATAAAAAAAGCTTCTGCCTCCAGAAAGCAGCAGCTTGAAGTTCTGCTCCTATAAAGCCCCTGCCCAGTAGGCAGGGGGGAGTTCAGCATCACTGTGCCACATAAGCAAGATCTGGATGAGCAGACTCACCCACAATTATTAGGAAGAAAGCCTCTGTCTCACAGTGCATGTTCCTTTACACTTATCATCACTGAAAGACAGCATGAATGCAGAACATGCATGTTTGAGGCAGCATCTATTTAAACTTCATGCTAATTGAGGTAGCAGGTCAGCACTTATCCTTTAGGACTCACTGCTCTAGGACAGAGCAATCTGGCAGAGGTGCAGCAACACTCATTAATGGAGGATTGCTCCCTGACCTGGTCAGCACTTTCATTTCACACTCAAGACAAGCAGTCTGTGTCCACACTCCAGATTATCAGGCTGTTACAGCCATATCTGCCCAACGAGAGTAGGAGCAAAAATGGGATTAAAGCTTTCCAGAGATTCTTATTGAATTGATTTGGATCCATATTCAAAACAAAGCACTAGAAAACAGACTGGTATTATGAAATACATCATGAGTTCTCACCCTGGAAATCTAGATTCAAAGCTGCACCTACATATCACCAGGCAAGAATAAAACTGTACCTCCCCGAGAGCAGCCATACAACTGATAACCTTGGTCAGTCTGAGCAATAGCCAAAGCCCTTCATTACATACCTGGGTATTTTGAAAAATAAGCCTTCCTGTACTTGTTTCCATTCTCATCATTCCAGAAATGTGTAGGCTGACAGGGAATAGGCTTGGTACAGACCAGCTCTCCACTTTCACCCCAAACTGGTTTTCCTGTTTACAAAGAAATAGGTATTTTCTGCATTTCCCTTCTGTAAACAATAGGGTATCAAAGCAAAAAGCATTTACAGTTATCACTCCCATGCCAGATGCTGATGTAGATATGAGGTGAGCTGTGACTGGTGGTCAGCTTGTGTTCAACTCCTAACATTCAGCCGCATCTTAACCTCAGTAACTCCAGGACAGTAACTTTAACAGAACAATGGAAAAGGAGAGCCTTCTTTTGCACATTATCTTCACTGGAGTCCAGTATGATCCAGATCAGATGGATCCAGATCCAGGTTTTGTGGAATATTTCCAAAGTGAAGTCACCTATTTAACAGCTGTTTACTCATCTGATGAATGAAACCTGGGGTCATAAAACTACTCTATATTTCATAAATATACATAATATTTTGAATAGTTACCTTCATCATTCCATGCTTCTACAGCCATTCCAAGATTTCTGGCCTGAATTTCTCCTTTGTAAACTGGAATTGTAACATTCTGACCCATGAAACATGAAATTATATCTGTCCCACCTACAAAAGAAGAAATCCATTTAGAATATGCAATACTTATTGGAAAAATCAAAACAAAGCTACATAAGAACTCTGGAACAGCAAATTGCCATGTTTGCCAAATGCTTCTAATCCACATTAAAGAACACAGAATAGTTATTATATAGGATGTTATGTGACTTGAAGTTTCTTTTCTTACTTTATATGTCTTTTTATAGATTAAATACCCTTCATGCATAAATATTCCTTGGGCATAACTTTTCTTCCACCAGTTTCTTTAATCTAAGTAAATTTCCATTTATATAAGAGTAAGAAAATAAACAGGCCCTAGTTTACAGGCTTATACACTTAAGATTACTTAGAAATGCTTTCTTGTTTGTTTTCCTTAGTTTAAAGTAAGCAGACAAGCTATTCCACTCAATATTTATTTAGTCTTTATATCTTGTTCTCATTAGCACAAGGGGAAGAGGAGGAAGAGGTGAGCCATGCCTGTAGGATGAACACTTATCTTAATAAAACAGATACTGTCAAAGTGCTTACTTAACTGAAATATCTATAGTTCTCCTATGACTTCAAGGAATTAGGATTAAAAGACAAATGAATCATGTTAGCTTTACTCAAAAATAGTCTTCTGCATTTGGGACTAATGTCTATAGTAACAAGTTCAAGATTCAGCACTACTCTTATGAAGAGCAGAGTAGAGCTGACTTCAGTAGCATAATAAGACTTTAAAAATCAAACTAAACTCAGTTAAAGCACCCGTTTTCAAAGCCTGTCCTCACTGCAAAGCAGAATGAGGAGTTCTGTGGTGGACTTTGAATAGCAGTTGCCTCAGCTAGCACTCCTCACAACAAACCGCACAGTATGTGGGCTTGATATTTCTCTAATTATGTAATTTACAAAAAAATCTGTCTGCAGTGCCAATTACTTGGCACAAAAGAATTGAAATGGGAACACAGAAAAAACCTCTCCAAGAGGTATTTTCTGCTAAAGTCAGCTATTTGCAGAACAGTATGTTCTGTAGGTTAATAGACTCTTTTCTTGATCTCACCCTGCTACCCCTAAGGACAGCCAGTCAAAATAAATGATCCTGCTTTAAAAAAAAAAGCTAAAACCCAAAATATTCACCATGTCAGAAATATTCTACCTAAAAGCCTTTGAGTGTACAAGTTTCATTATGGCACACTGAATTATGCAGAAAATCTCTGCACTAAGACGACAATTAATTCTAGTTTAACTATAACCAAGCCTCAATGCTCCAAGGCTTAAGCTTCCCCAATATACAGCATGAAACACACAGGCAATGAACAGAATCAATAAGTGTATGCAGCATAAAAGCATCACCTGAAATGGATCCCAGGAGGACACTGCTTTTTATATGTTTGTAGACATACTCATAGCTTTGAGATTTGAGCGGTGATCCTGTAGACAGTATAGTGTGGAGTGTTTGGAGATTGTGTGTTTCACCTTAAAAAGCAGGAAATTAACAAAAGAGGTTAAGGTAGAATTTGTAAATATTTGTCACTACAAACCAGAATAATTACATAAAGGACTTTGTGACAAGATACAGAGCCAGAACCTGGGGAGAAAAGGTAGGAGGGAAGAGACAGGATTCAATAGCTTTTTAAAGCTTACATGGTTTTAAATTTTTCTCTTCTAGCACAGCCAACCACTTTGCCCCTGTTCCGAGGATAGTGATCCTAGAGGGGGGAAAAAAAGTTTAAATGTTTTACATATTTAAATATGCAAAGATTCTAAAGACCTGCAATTCCCACTGCCATAAGCTGAAACTGTTAGACTCTATACATTTATTAGTCAAGCAATACAGTCACTTAAAGCTTTCCAAGTGCAAGGCACATCCTTTTGAGCAATCAAAATTAGGCAGATCACATGTCATCTCTACAGCTTTACAACTTTTAATTCTATCTTTAAATATTAAGTAAAGCTTTCCTACCTCATGGAAAACAACTACTTTCATCTACAGGAATTTGTAACTGCTCAACACTCTAAAGACATCACAAAATGTTATAATGTTTACTTCATTAATGGGCCATAATTGCTACTAAGATGTTTAACACTAAACTGCTGCCTTGTTATACTCTTACATATAAAAATCTTGCTGTTTCAGGGTACAGTTTAACAAAGAATACTTCACTCTGAAGATGGCAGCCAGTGATTTTCTTAGAATCACAGAATCACCTAGGTTGGTAGGGACCTTTTAAGATCATCTAGTCCAAGCAATAAAAAAACAAAACCACCAAAAAACCAAACCAAAACAAAAACCCCACACAAACCACACACCACACCCAAAACACCACCAACCCAACACTAATCCATATCCCTGAGCACCATGTCAACTCATCACTTGAATACCTCCAGGGATGGTGCCTCAGCCACCTCCCTGGGCAGCCCATTCCAATGCCTGACAACCCTTTCAGTACATCTAACCTGAACCTCCCCTGGCACAACCTGAAGCCATTGCCCCTTGTCCTACTATCTGTGATTTGGGAGAAGAGACCGACCCCCACCTCTCTACAGCCTCCTTTCAGGTAGCTGTAGAGAGCAAGAAGGTCTCCCCTCAGTCTCCTCTTCCCCAGACTGAACAACCCCATAGATACCTGTTTAGTTTCCACTGATGAAAGTCTGAGTTGCAGGTGCTTAACTGAACATGAAATTTGGCCTAGCTAACTGAACAACTGAAATCCACCCTTGTAAAAGGTGTATTTAGAGCTCTGCAATACAACAGAATTAAAACTTTAAACAAAGGCTGTCTCCCTTCCCTACTCCATCAATCGAAGTGCTAGTTTAATGTTTCTGCTGACTTTCAGGAAATCTCTTCCCTGCCTTCTGCTAAATCATTTTAGATTACAGCAATAAAGTTGCTCAAGAAAGCCTATAGAGACAGATAAGGTTAAGGGATACAGTCTGAGCCCACAGAACATGGACAACACATACATCACTAGAACTTACAATAAGATCCTGCTATCTTTACTTTTACTCCATGGGCGAGGAAGAAGGGTAGAACAGCTCTTAAGATAATACAGTTTCAGACAGAGAGAAGCCTATTTCAACACTATCAAAAGTTAATGTCTTCCTTTGCCATTTAGGTGGGTGGCAGTTACTGAGAAGCTACCACCTCTTGGGTAGGGACAGGCTATTTGCACACATGGGTGCACAGAGCAATTTCTCAGGTACACAGGAGCAGCACTGAGAGCCCAAAGAAGTGTACAGCTCCTCCAGCTACATACCACAAACATGGGAACTATTTTTACTCTTGTGTAAGTTTAACTTTTCTTCCATGCTTCAAAGAATTGCTTATTTTAAGTTAGAATACATAATGCCTCTGTTTATTTTTAAGCTCTTTGACACTTCCTTTATAGCACATGTAGAGCCTATTCTCCCATTCCTTCCAAACGCTGTACAATTGGTGGATAGTGACTAAATACAGTTCACTTGAACACATCTTTAATTGACATCCACTTAGTTCATACTGCATGACAAGACTGACTTATCTTGATGATACCATAAGAATATGCTATCTGAAGGAAAATATGGTACATCTTCAGAAGAGCAAGGTAGTCTTAACATGTTGAAACCTTTTTTTAATATGTAACATATGACTGAGTTGGGAACAGACTGCTTTATGAAGTACCACACAGATGGCCACCGCTTTTAGCACCAGATTACAGAAGTGAGACATGCAGACACATTTCAGTTATCTTCACTTACTTCTGGCATGTAGAAAAAACACTTAAAAATAAGCTGTTATTTGTCGATTCTAAATTTTTGCCTGTTCTACTGGGTCTTTTTTGGGGGGGTGAGGGGTGTCTTCAGCTTGTGCTTTTGTTTTGTGGTTTTTTTTTTTACTGGAAGCATTCTGACTAGGCATTAACCTCCAATAGCCAGAGACAAAATGTCAGTCTTTAAATATTACATGTCACAAAAGAGAGCAAAGTTTAAATTATTAATTAATCAAGAGTCAGATAATCTTTTGGCATTCACTTTCCACCACAAATGAATTAAAATTAATTATCAGTTAAAAATGACACTCATTCTTTTACCAGTAATATAATTCAAATCTAATCCTTACATCCAGTTGGCAAAACAGAGAAGTTAAAAACTTCAACCAGTGAACAAGGCTAAATACCACCACAGGAGTTTACAGCTGTTTATCCAATACCTGCCATTTCTGTAGGCTTCAAGAGAGGGCACTATCAGCATTTTTAGGGACAAAGAACTGTGTAGAACAATTAACAAACAGCTTGATAGAGAGAATTAGGCATTGTAGACTGAAAAGCAAAATATGAAAATATAAGCAACCCTGCCGAGCTTTTCAGTCAATTTAGGTCTTTAAGTCAGAGCACTATATTGAGTCTTAGGTTGAGCTGCTTGAAATATAGGATTCTTATTTTCCAAGTTCTGAGTGCACTAAGAAATTACTTTTCTGATTGCTCCCAATTATTGTCTTTTGAAAAGGCTGCTCTTGAAAACTGACTATTGAACTCAAACCCTTTGTTTGCCTGGAATCCAAATATTTGACTCAATTTTGAAACAATCAGTTCTTTGTCTCTTCTGCTCTTTAAAAGCCTTTTAGTACAAAATTTTAAAAAAAAAGTTGTTCCACTGAAGGCTAAGCCAAAAGATTAACTATGTCATGCTACATACTGGTTTCTGACCGATAGAATGACACCTTTAATGAGGTTGCTTGTATGCAGTCACTGTAACAGGAGCAAAAACCATTATTCTTTTTCATTTAATGTTGCTTACATACCCTAGCCTGTCAGTCAAGTCCCAGAGCACATTTGGTGATGGAATTAGAGGAGATCCATCATAGAGGACCACTGAAGCTCCTGTGGCAAGTGCAGACACTAACCAATTCCACATCATCCAGCCAGTCTGGAAAAAAGAACATACTTACATTAGTTTCTGTCAGCCAGCTGTCCCCCTTTCCTGGCTGCTCTATCACACAATCGGGAGTATCTCTTGCTGTCATATGCTGGGAGGAGCTACAGGCAACTAGAAAGTGATGGACAGATGAAGACTTTGGCAGAATCTTCTAGACCCAAGCATGCTCCCTGCCTGTATGCAAGATGCCACCTTCCCCTTCACTTCTCTTGTCTGAAGTTTCCTGCTCTAAGAAACTGTTAAACCAGCACCTGAGTTTATGCCCATCTCTGCTGATTACACCTAATCACATGATTTAGACATCAGAAACTAAGGCTAGAGCACTCTATCCTCTCACCTGTCCCAAGACTGGATCAGTTACATGTTCCTGATGAATGTTCATTTAACTTATCCTTAGAAATACCTAATGAGATGGGGATTCCATACCTTTCTACACACATACCTTTAAAGCATAAATCAAAAGACAGCACAACTTTGGCACAAGGTACTTATGACAACTCCTCCAAGGAGATACTACAAACTGACTAGTAGTGTTAAAGTTCAGGAAGGCATTAGTCTTCTCAAACCACTACAGTAATAGAAGACGTGGAATAATTTTCTTTACCACAGCTTTAGAAAAAAAGCCATCACATAACTGAACTTCTACATAGCTCAGTTTTATTCCCTTTCTTTTACTAAACTTAAACTTGTGCAGCTTCTTTCCTCCCCACCAAACCAAAGAGACAGGAATTCTCATCTTCAGAATGGTCTATCCTTTATGATGCAGGAAGGTGGAGCCTGTTTTGCAGGTCATATTGATGAGACAGTTACATCAATAAACCTAAGAGACTGTAAAAATCAGTTTTCCTCACTAATTAGATCAAACATTTAACATGAGTTTGACCTTTCAGCAGAAAGGTCCCTGTTGCTTTTTATTATTCCTTGATTTTTTTAAAACTCAAGTAGAACAATCCCTTGCAAAACAAGAATTAAAAATACATAAAAATGTACTTGTAGGAAAAGCACTCCCATCTTCTTAAGAAAAATATATTAAAGTATTTTTTTAAAATGCTTTAAGCCACACTTGCCGTTGTATAGTACATAATAATGTCATTGCTGGTCATGTTGCCATGAAGAATGTGTTCCTTCAGATGCTGTATTAGTGTACCCTGAAAAAAAACAGCAAAAGAAAAATTTAAGTTCACATAAATGAAAAGCAAAACTCTGGGATCACAGTAAGACTTCAAAAAAGCCTAATGTTGTCAATCCTTCACAGGATGTACTCCGGGATTACAGGCAAGTATTTCCTTTTAACCACAGCTGAAGTAAATCCCAGGGCCTATCTACAGCAAAGCAATTGCATTCTCCATTTTCTCACATAACTTCTCAGCCTCTCTCATTAGACCTCAGCAATTCCCACTGCACATCACTTGTAATCCATGGAATAAATAACTTCCTTCACTTCCATCTCTGCCCAGCCATCAGAGTTGCAGAGTACTCCATGCAGGCTACAATTTTAAACAGCAGGCTTTTACCAGTCAGATTTCCCAAAATAAGCCCTTTGACAGTTTCATTTTCAGTATATCCAGGCAACCGGGAGGAATGAAGGATCTAGAGCTGCTATAAACTGCAGCAGTTCTGTATATATAAACACTATTTATCTAAACTATCTTACCTATTAACATCTAGGAGACAAAAAGATTTAACTATACACATTTCTTGTGAACACTGAAGTGACTAGCAATGTGAAAAACCTCACTGCTCAAAGCATCAATATTAACAATAATATCGTTGAATACATTACTTTCTACTCTCTTTTGTTGGAAATGCCACTGAAGTACCTTTCTTATCAAAGCATAACTCGTTAGGGTAAATACATTTACAAACCACTTCACTGCAGTGACAAATTAACGTGGTTGATTTTAAAATAAAGACGGTTTTTGTATTTATGCAAGGAGTTATAGTAGAACTATTAAGAGCCTCGAAAGCATGGAACAAGATTTATGCTGAAAGAAAATAGATTACAGATAAACATTTGAAATGAAAAAGGAGAGTCATAAAACTGTTACACGCTTTGGGAGAGAAGCAGAAAACATTAAATAAAAATAAAGGAGTAAATCTTATTTTCTCTCTGCAACTTGGAGGAAGCAAGAATTCACCTGCCGTGTTTGAATTCATTAACTGTCGCAATGCTGCCACCTAGCGATAGCTACCAGTATCTACAGCTAAAGATGAAAAAACCCTAGGATTCAGTTAAGGTTGCCAAAAAATTGCAGGTGTTAACGAAACTATTCCTTATAAAAGGATTTGCCTTCTGCATTGCCTCTGCAGAAGAATGTGAAAGAGCCGCAAAAAGCAGCGACATTAAGTGTCAAATTCAATTAAAATCAATACTGGCTTTCTTTTCCCCTGTATTTAGCTATTGCTCTTCCAGAGTTTTGGAACCAAAAGGGAGTTTAGCAGTGACTGTAGGTAGAGAGTATGAACTACTCCCTTGCAAAAAACTTAACTCTCAGTGTGGAAACAAAGGTGGTATGGTAGAAGGCATAGCTCTTCTAAAGAGCTTAACAACCCAAGATGCTCTCTCAAGTTTATTTACAGGACTCGTATGACCCTCAAAATAAATCCTAAACATTTAGCATATCATGACAAATCTGGCAGCTGAAAAAAAAGCTTACTGGTCTGCTTGTCTTCATTGGGCTTAACATACGGCTGATAGAGTGCTGAGCATCTGGAATGTCCAAAAGCCAGCAGGCTCTGCTGCTCCTGAGCCACCCCATGGGCACACAAGGGAGCCAGTGGTTACGCAGCCGAGAGCGAGCAGCCGTGTCTCCGTACAGAGCTCCATCTGGGCAGGGAAAAAACCCAGAGCAAGTTGCCTGCAGTTCACACAAGAAGGCTGCAGCAGCACAGCTACTTCAGCCCAGGTCTTCCCAGCCCTTACAATAGGTAGAAATGAATTGATTACAATTTTACCAAAATAAAAAAAAAAAAATCTCTCTCTTTAGATGGGAAAGTGGAACAACTGAAAAGGGGTCTGTATGAATAGGGTAAGAAGCAGAGCCAGCATTTTTAGGACTTCAGAAGAACAATTACTCCCTAATATATTTCAATAACCCTCCAAATGTCTTTCTGTAGCACACCCAATTGTTCAGTAAGAAACAGCTTTGCCTTCAAGACCAGAAAAATCTTATTGAGACTACTTTTTAAATCATATCCTATGTAAATAATAAAAATGAAGTCAAGTCAGGTTATTTCGCTGTGTATCAAGAAAACAAAACCTATGCACAGAGAAAACAGACCAGAAACATATTGCAGAATTAAACTGAGTTGTAAATTTAAAAAAGCTGCCTATTAGCATCTATAAGATCAGTACTTTAACATACCAGCATTGAGCTGCATTGCAAATAAAATAATTGGAGCCTTCACTAAGATTTCATCTCTTACATTTTCAACTGTCAAACTCAAACTCCAGTTAATCTGAGTCTAGAAAGTGAGACAAAAACCACAGGATAATTCTGCTTTTGTTGAAATCAGTGACAATTCTATTAATTACAGTGGCAAGAAGATTAAGCCAAGAGCAAACAGAGGAACCCAATCAAGTGTGCTTAAGACACCTAAGAATTTCTTTGCGTGGATTTTATTGTAGGCTCTATTCAAAGTGTCACATATAAAGCATGCACACTTAAAGTCTCTGATGCAACAAGTTGCTTTTAAACCAGAGGTGTTAACACCAGAACTTAAGGAAAAAGAAAAAAAAAATCACACTGCAACACAGGAACTACAGAATTACTATTCAAGCCATCACATTCTCTTGGAACCCCCAGCAAGGATGAGTAGTCTGTAACTAAACTTTAATGTAGCTCTGTATGAACTGAAAATTATCCTGATGGAGCGGAGAAGCATGACATTAAGGGCAAGCTAAGCAGCCATACAGATAATGTGGGAAGAGGAAGAGCTTTGCAACAGAGAAAAGTCATGCTGTATGATCTACATCTGTGGTTTTAGTCTCCCTACTCTTTATCATGCACCGTTCAACAAAACACCCATCCTGGTTTTGCCAATCGGTCTTTCCAAGCATGTAACCAGTCTGAAGCCAGCACAGCTTCAAAACAGCTGCCAAACTTCAAAATACACCTTCCACAAACATAGGATCAGTGTCCCACAGGGACCATTTTATATGTCACATGCTGCTGGCATGATCTCCTATTGATAAATACAAAGCAGAGTGTTTACAGTAAGTGTGGAACTTACCTGTGGGCAAATCTTCCAGTCCTTGCCAGAGAGGCAGGAATGTACACACTATGTGTGTAACAAAGTGATCCTGCCCTCAGGCTACCTAGTCAACTCTACAGCCAGTCTCACCAGATGCTCATCCTGATTTTCAGAGCAAAAAGCAGAAACAACAGACACTGGCTAATAGTTGTGCCATTTAATTTATAAAAGTTGATACAAATGAGCTAGGCAACACATGCCACCTGCCTTAAGGGGAAAAATCCCTGCCTTTAAGGACTATACTAAAAGGCAGAGTTAAACACTATGTCTGACTGCTGGAGACTCTTCCTGACCTTTAGTAAGCTGCCTAGAACAACTTTTAGAACATGAAGAGTAAGTGGAAAGCAGGTAAGCATGGATGATTTTAGCGGTAACATTGTTTAGACCTTCACAACAAGACACTGCCTAAAGCAGAAGTTCCATACAAAGCAAAACCTACACCCAAAGAAATGCTAAACCTTCAAGTTTCCTTCCTTAAAAATGGATCAATGAGGATGACGTGCTCTGAACTCGTAAATGTAGGGAGTGAAGTTTAACGCAAAAAAACCACCACTAGATGAAATTAGCAAGCTCTCTATGGGCCTTAACTTGACAGTGACCAAAAACTGGTTCCAAGCATCCATTCAAGTGCTTTGGCCTTTTTTCTACAAGAATCAGTTTGGCAAGTTCTACTAGTGCTTTTGTGAGAGACCTGTTTCCAGGAAATAGCTGAAGTTTCCAAAAGGTCTTCACACCATTCTCTCAACTAAATTATTTTATATCCTTATTAATCCATATTTGCTTTCAAACAGTCACTGACAAATATAAAGTTTCATTGCAAGTTACTGAAAAACTGCTAGCAATCAATTCTTCCTTAAAGTATATCATGAGATGATCCTGTTAAAGGAGAAGTATAACCCAGGTAGTTAAATATAAATAGTGCTGCTCCAGGAGGGAAGACATACCCCTGCTGAATGAACCATGCATTTTGGTGCTCCTGTTGTGCCTGATGAATACATGATAAAGAGAGGATGACTGAAAGGCAGCTGCTCAAACTCCAGCTGGGGGGCCTGGTCTCCTTTCCCAGTAGCAAGGAAGTCTTCTAAAAAGACACTGCATTAAGAGGAAAATAAAGGATTACTTCACATTTTCTCTAAAAACATTACCCCAATTCATATACAAGATTACCTCTATCTAGTAGTTGTTTTACAATAAACTATATATATTGTTTTTATTCCTAGCCTTTCTACTCTTTGTTTGAATTACTAGTTGTTTTGTTTCCTTTTTCTGCTTTAAAATAAAGCATTGAAATATAACACAACAAAATCAAGCTGACAAGTCTCCACTTATGATCAGCTGCCAGCCTTAACAGCTCAAAGCAGACTGGAACTGACCCTCAGCACAGCCTGGTACTCAACCATTTCCAAAAGGTATCCAACATACATAAACCAGACCAGGAAATAAGCAAAACAATTTTTCTTGAAAAATGTCACTTAAATTATTAATTGATCATTTCTGAAAGCCACTTTCTTCTCCCTGCTATATCTTATTCAATTTTGCTTTCATTGAAAACCATTAATACCAACAGTGGTTTCGTATGTTGCTGCAGATGTTTTGCTTCTGCTACTTCTGTTTTGAGTATCAAGCAGGGCACACATCAAGAAATTCAACTACATCCAGCTTTTGCAATTTCAAGAAGTCAGACCCCTTCAATAGCTCCCAGCATTTATCTCATCCCTAGTTAGGGGAGTCACAGCTCAGAAGCTGCCATTACCTGTTTGGAATCTTTGAAATGTCTATGGTTTCTCTGGAGGAGACATAGGGAATCACCACCACTTTTTTTATATCTGGAAGCCCTGGAAGAAAGAAAAAAAATGTTTCTTACATTCAGCTACATAAACCCAAGGTCTTTTCTGTCTGATTGGATCATACACTGTAAAGCATGAAATAATATAAATAATTCTGATGCACCAAGTATTGGATATAGTTTTCAATGTTAAAACCCATAGAAGGCTAAACTGCTACCTAAGATAGAGTTTCCTTAGTACTGCCAGCCTTTTAAAAATACATGTGTAAATCTGCAAGCTTTAGTGCTGTAATACTACTTCGTTTTGTGTTCAGCAGCACTTTGCTCAGGCTTAAAAAAACAATATTCAAATCAGTCCCTGTTTTCCCACTTGTACTGCCAATTAATTTATGATGATAGATTTGAACTAAGCTAAAAAAAAAGACTTAAAATTACATAAAACTGGTTAGTTTTCACTCAAATCAGTTCTGCAATTTTAAGTGGCCACAGAGATACTGTAAAGGAGGAAGGACAGTGACAGGCAGTTGGAGGTGTCGCTTTTAGTGACAGTGCAGGCTCTGAGTGCTCACAGAACTAGAGCATAAGTAAGACTAGATGGTATGCAGGGAAATACCTTTTACCACACTAAGCAGTTTCTCCAAGTGGTTATGTTCTTTGCCATTGTATATAACAGCTTCAACAGAGAAGATGAGCTTAGGCTGAATTTGGGAAAATCTGTCCAGCACACCCTAGGGACAAAGAGAAAAACAAGTTAAAAAATTAAATTGCTACAGTAGGAAAATTCACTAAATACTAAATGCAAATTTCAATTCAAGCAAGGAATAAGGACAGGAATTAGCAAGAGAGTTGTTAAAAGACTGACTGCCTGATTTTCACTCACCCAAGATCTTCAAGGTACAACAGGTTTGTAACAATCCTTTTCATGACCCCCAAATACATCAACCAATAACAAAGATAGGATGACCACAGATGACAGAACATTATTCACTGAAGGATTCAGTTCACAAAGCTAAGCAGTTAAAAATTCACCTTGATAATCAGACTTACAAATTCATCTAAGGAGGACAAACACCTAACTGATGTGAGCAAGAATCAGGCACTTAATTTACCTGAAGGCCCACAAGAATCCTGCCTGCATCTGCTGGATGTCCTTGCTACATGTCCTTGTAACCCCCCTCAACACTGCTCTGACAAGATACCAGTAGTTTGGCAGCATGCACAGGGGCAAAACTAAAAAACACCAGTGTTCTGGAAGGTGCATTTATTATATCAGAAGTTGACACTTGACATGAAGTGAGAGCTTTGTTCCTCTATGATTAGAGGAAACTGTACCACTCATTTTTACCAGAAAAACTAGATATTAAAAACACATACCACTAGCAAAAAAAACTATCACATCTTTTAGAACCTCTGGGGCAGGACACATTCAAATGCTAAATTTTCAGGTGTCCTCCAGCTTACTGTTTTCAGGAATTTACCACAGCTATTATCACACTTGAGAGAAAAACCCTTCTGGCATTTCTAGTTTTTCTTCATGTACACCGCATGCAGCAGCTTACCAAAAACGGGTCTTTTTGTATTCAACAGCAAGAAGCAAATCCTTTTAGTAAAAGCTCTCAGCACACAGTAATGTTCATCCCTCTCTAGCTGCATTACTTGAAACAGTAAGAACTACAAGATCCCTCAATACTACAAAATTGTCAGCTAAACGTTCAAGAACAATCTCCTAAATCTTGTCACAAAATTTACACTTGTCATGTTCTTATTCTACCCAGCATTCTTTATTCTTCTGTCTTCTGCTTTGTCCTCTACTTTGCAGCCAAAATAGGAGACAAATTATTACCAAATCAAAACACTGACACAAAAAAACATCACAATCAACTAATCTTTATTAAACTCCTCCTTTCCAAGCCCAGACAGGGTTACAAGAAAGCCAATGGCAAGAGTACAGAGATCCTGTCTTGACAGCTTCTCCATGTTATTTTTTTAGGAAAGCTCACTGAACACCACAGGTAAGGGACAGCAACATAACTAAATATAAATACAGAACTGTCTCTGCTGAATATGTCTCTTAACAGCTTTCTCCCCATCACCCAAAGATGCTTTTCCATTTCCTCATTCACACCATAAGAAAATACAGTGACAATGTATTTACACCCAACTTGATCAATTAGTTAAAAAACCCCACCAGAATCTGTTTCAGTGGCATAAGAGATTTTCAAAAAGCCCCTATTGCATCAATTAAACTCAGAAACAAATTTAATTAGTACATCAAAAGTACTCTTAAGGGATACCAGATCTCCTGCTTTTAGGTATGTTATCACACCTACGTACTTGTTACATTTTCAAAGATTGGACCAAGCAGCCAAATTACACACAGCATGTATGTAATTTATATGTATGTGTGTGCAGGTACAGTCATGCTGAGCACAGAGCATACATACCCCATAATCCACACTGATGTTTAAAAATCAAGACCAATGAGAGGACTAAGGGTACTCTAACAGAAGAATCAAATCTGAAGAGAAGTGTGAATCAGAAACAGAGATGATTACAATTCTCAGGGCTTTAGTAATCCTGCTAACACACCCAGTTGGATTCATTAACACTGGCAGGATCAAATCCCACAGGGCAGCTTGGTGTGATACAGAGGGAATACAAACAGATGGAACATGTAATTGCTACACTGGAACTTTAATCCAACCAGATGGCTCAGCAAGGAATTGCTTTCATGAAAAGCTCAGGTATACCAGATATGGCTCATACTATTTGATGAGCCTCAAATCCTGTATTAAATAATTGTGCAGGACCCCATGAATGGAGCTGCACTGGCTTTGCTGGGGCTCAAAGATTTCTCACACAGTTCTAAATTCCTTTTAAACTTACATTATTCAACACTTTCTTATGCACAGGCTGCAAAGAGCTACTTTCCTATTAATACAAGTAAACGGATAACAGGGACTAGAGAAATTAAGCAAAAGCTGCCAAGAGTGGCACTCTGCGTGGGAGGGAGCTCACTGGTTCTCTGACAGCAGACTTCCTGAGCGCTTGTGAAGCCTTTGGATGTGTGGCATTCAAAGCTTGCCATGTGTAGGCAGTTCTGAGAAGTGACATTTCCAAGCTTGATAAAACATATATACACAATTGGATTTGAAATGCTGAAAATGCTACACTATTTCCCAAAACAAACAAAAATCTTCATTTACGTTAAGAGAACTAATGCAACTGCACAGAAGGAGAAACATCTTTTCCTTAGGGTGGAAGCTAATATCCCTGGGGACCTCTGCTGAGCTCCCTCAAGATTTTAAGTTTGAATTCATGCCAACACACTGCTAAATTAAAGAAGAATAAATTATATCAATGGCACTTCTGCTCTGAAGCTAAGTTTCATTAAAAAAAAAACTATCACAAAAACTAAATAAAGCTGGGCACTGAAAATAACAGCACATCAACATGGACAGAAAACATACCAGTACTCTGAAATGCAAGCAAAATGAACAGTCTTCCCTCAGATGAGAGATCAAATCACATTGCAAAGAAAATACTCCATACTGTCATTTTCCGAGCAAGCAGAAAATATTTGTAGAACAGATTGATCATTACATGCTGTAATGATTTTTTTTTTAATAATTTTTTTCCCTAATGCTACACCCTCAAGTATAAGAAAGTAGAATGCTGCTGCCCTCTAGTGCTAATCCAGAGATCACTGTTCCATACATCTAACCAGCCACTGGGATTAGACACAGATTTAGGGTATATATTACTTAAATCTTCGTTATTTTATCTGTTCTTCAATCCACAAACAGTAAATTCCCTAAATAATGCTTTCATACAAACTTTGAGACCAAAGAAGGGTTAAACACTCCATTTTAGAAGTTATTTGTATCTGTTGCTTCTTAGGATTTGTGCTAAAGTCACAAAGAAAACAATATATTTTCAAGGCTTCCAGGGCACATTGTAACATCTCTTTGAATTTCATGATAGTTTTTACCATATTTTACACACAGCATTTATTCCTATATTAAAAAGTTAAACAGGTTAGCCGTATTAGCCTGAAATTGCTCACCTCACTGGCTCTGGAAAAGGACAACTGAGGTGCTCCTTACTTTACCCAATAGGAGGCAGAGGAAAGGACTTCTTAGTCAAAGAAACTTGAGTGTGGCTAAGCAGCATGGGGAAAGGTATGGAAAGGAAAGGCCAAACCCCAGAAAACTGTTGCATTACTGCTCATTTGCATATTTAATATAATAAAAACTCAAAAAGACTATGTATTCCAGCTGAAAATACCTGAACAGGGAGTCAGCTAAAATACTCAAATCACTATGCTGAAAGTCATCACTGATAACTGAAACCGCGGATTTTCATTCAGTTTGTGGTAATTAAGAAAAAAAATAATCTGGTGTACTTAGCTGTGCCAGGAGGTGGCAGTAAGACTACCGTGAACAGAATCTATCCACCACTTTAATTTATCACCTTTGTATTTGTCTGAAACACAATGGCAGCTTTTCTAGAGTATGCAATAAGGCTACTCACATTAATGCCAAAGTCTGGTGATGTTGAACTCCAGATGGCACCAATACTTGCAGCAGCCAGCATCGCTTCCACCGCATGAATGCTGTTTGGTAAATAACCTATGGCAGAATTTGAATGGTTAGAGATGGAAAAATAAAAAAAAAAACAACACACACACACCACCACTTAGAGTAACTACAATGCATACAATAGTCAGTTTAAACAGATAAAATGAAAAATCCTAGACTGAAGCATCCTTTACAGTTTTTCACACAAGCACCATGTCCTCCTTCAAAGTCAAATCAGTTACACAAGGAATTAGAAATAATTCCATTTGTAACAATAGTTGTATCAGTATGTACATACATGTTACTCCCAATTCACAAATGTTTCTGCTTAAAGATTCTCAGAATAAGAGGGCAGCAAGCTGAAAAGATCCATGGAGGAGATTAAATTTATGGATTGAATAGGGTATGTAGAGAGTAATGAAGCACTGGGCAAGGGAATAGGGCAGGTCTGTAGAAAAAGCCATTCGAGAAGGAACAAGTATCTGGAAGGAAAGAGTACAAATGCCTAATCAAAAGCAGATATTCAGCTTCACAAAACCAAACACTGTCTCATAGCCACTGCCAGAATCTTAAGCACAAACAAGCAAAACCAGTGTCTCAGCTGATAAGGGAAGAATACAGCAGGACAAGCCCAGGAACACTCCTACACAAATGCAGCTCTTCAGGTTCATCTCATTAGCTTGCAGCAAGATTTCAAGATTTAATTTGATTTATCAAGGCATATGGAAGAAATGGATGTCAAGAAAGTTAGCTTTTCAGTGGGCTCAATATGAGCAACTCTCTAGAAGCTGCTGAGTGGCCAAGATGGATTCTGATCAGTTGAGAGTCAAAGTCTCAAGTTAGAACATGCAACAAGTTCACAAGCTACACAAAAGTAGATCAATGATCTGGAGTTTCAGATCAATCTTCTTAAGTGACCAAAAAGATGTCCAAGTACTTTAAAAAAGGCACATGACAGGCCTGATTGCAGTACTTGGACATCTAATTAGAATTCAGTGTTTGAAAGCAACCTTAAATGGCATAAGAAATGCCTCCCAACCCATTAACAGTGGCAAGCACCTGCAGATCCTGGAACTGTAGAACAAGCTGCAGGTGCTCCACAAGTATCTACCAGACAGCAAAAACTCACTAGTGCTAGGCACTTTTCAAAGAGATATTTATGGATACATTTTTCAGGACAGGAACTAAGATCACAGATCTGGTAGCAATTTGTTACATTAACTTTGTCAAGTAGGAGGGTACCGAGCTTGATTTTTGCCAGTTTGTCTACACAGTTAGAAAAAAAATTATCCTTTTAAAGTCTTTGTAGAAAGTTGAAAAAAGTTTGAAACTAAGGTTTTTCTTCACAATTCAAAATTGGTGAAATCAGGTTTGTTTTTTTTAAAACTACTTTACTAGTTACTTTGTAATCTGCTGGTCTTTGGGAACAGCAACTTTGAAATTAGCGTTATGACTTTAGCCCAACAATTTCTGGAAAAACACAGCTGTGAATAAAAACGTCATACCATGTTAAGATATAAATGTCTTCCTAGAACTGCCTACAGTTTGCAATGTTTTGTTCCATGAAGTTCTTAAGTAGTTGAAGTGCAGCAAAGCCTCAAGCCCATAAGGGCATTATTTTGCTGTTTTTCCCCTTAGAGTCAAGGTTATGATAGGAGGTACAGCATCCCAAAATTTTAGTCATTTTTCCTTTAAGAGGAGTCTTCCTCCCCAAACAATAATTTGAAATATATGAACCAGAACAGGCTAAAATATCATTTTATGCAATGAAAGTAGTTTAATTGATGCCAAATATTCCCACTGAGCATTTCTTGGATGGGATTATAGGGGGGCAGAGTGCAATGAAAACTGTAAGATGTCTCTTCATGCTTTGGAGCAGCGATTACCTCGCCACAGCTTACAAGCATCAGTTCTATTATAAGCAAGTTCTCCACTTCACCACTCCTTCAAAAGCCCTCAAGGCAAGAACACAAGTCTCTGCTTATTATGAGCCAGACAATTAAACCATTACTTTCACTTGTCAGTTAGCTTTGAGGTGGTGTTTGAGGATATCAGCCAAAAATGTCAAAAGGTATGAAACATGCAAGACAACTTACTCTGCACTTCTGTATCTTTACCCCATCACTGCAGGCAGCTTGCTCACCACAATTTTCACATATTTGATATGATCTCCAGCACCAGGTATATTAAATAAAAATGTGGTTCTGTTCTAGAAACAGATTCTCCAAACATTCCAATGTAAGAACTTGTCGCTTCTCAACAGCTCCCAACTTTAAATGACACAAACTACTTCTCCCATCAGTCTTTCAGATTAAAACTGGATTCTCAGAAACCAAAGTGATTTCTCTCTCACATCAGATATTCTGCAGACCAATTACAGCAGCTACCATGTATGTAAAATTCCCTGCTTTTCACTGTGACCCCGAGATACTGACTCCTCAAAGCATTCAGGAGGCTGACACAGGTCTTAAGTGCCTAAAACTTGGTGAACAGTAATGTCACGGACAAAGAAGATGAAAAAACACAACTTTTTAAGCTGGATTCACATCAAGGGTCACAGAACAGTAACCTACATACAGAAGCTCTGTACTACAAGAGAATGATACAGCTACTTAAATATTGATCTTATATTTGTTCACATATTTAACTAGAATCTCCATGTTCCTCGATACAACTTCTCAGCTAAGGATTAAAACCAGCATTTATCAACATGGGTAATGCTTACAGAAGGTGCTTCTCTCTGGATCTTAATTTACTCCTTTTCCAAAGCTGGTAAAAAAGGGAGAAACTACTTTCTGTTACTAGAAAGAGGAAGATCTTCATACCCTCTTTGGGTGAGCTAGAAAGCAATTGAACAGAGGGCTCAAAACACAGGAGTTAGAAACCCATCAAGTAGGAATTCAGAATATAAAAAACCAAAGGTCCTAGCAGTACACCTGACTCTTAAGTACATATTAAATCTCCATAAGGACAAAGAAATAAAAACTTTACTTTGACATAAAACATGACGAATCTCTAAGCAGGACAAGTGATATCTTAAAAACACTGTATGGATTTTTCTTTGTTTTTTTAGAAGCACTTACAGCCTGATCTGCTCAGGACAGCATTTTCTGTCAGCTTCTATTTACTTAGCCTAGCATACACTAAGATTAAATTTAGATTTGCTCATTTATACTACAGTACTTTATCAACAGAATAGGAAAAAACTCTAGTCCAAACATTTCTGGTATAATTATGCCAGAAACTATGCCAGAAGTCTCATTTCTTAAGAACACCTTCCCTACAAGCACCTAATAGCTTCATAAAGTAGAATAAATGCATACTCAGAAACAGGCATCCAAACATTAGTATTCATCCAAATGAGAAAATAAAAGACAAGCTTGGACCCTGCACCAACGATTTAGTTCAAGCCTTAGGAGAAACACATTAGGAGGAAGGAAAGCAGGGAGCTGCAAATGAAATATTCTCTCAATGGCTTATAGTATTGATCTACAACAACTCCCAAACAGAAGAGACAATTCAAAGACCAGGCTTCCAAATTCTCTTTTTGATGTTAATATGTCATTTTGTGCTCCTGTAGGACTTGTGGTCATCCTGCCTAACATTACCGTGGCCTGAGACTATTAGTAATGTGCTAATCTTCTTACAAAGCTAGCTTTGAAACCCACGTAAGCAACTAGGGCTAATACAGTTACTATAGATAAAATACCAGCTTTAAACAATGTAATTCATTGATGTTTTGTTGAGGATTTTGTATGAACACATGGGAAAGATTAGTTTGGTTTTTTAACTGCTGACTTGTAGTAGAACAAAGCTGGCTACAGGGATATAATAGAAACAACCTATCCAGAGATGAAAAACACAGATACTCCTCATTTTATTTTATTCCTGCTACAGTCATTGTTATTTGCCAAACAGATGGCCACTGGGAGACCACAAATATTTCACACGTGGATTTGTGTAGCTTGGATTAGGTATCATATCTGTTTCTTCCAACTGTTCAAACACTGTTGACAGTATTGCAAGATATCTTTAGAAGAGATACGTTTCACCACACATCTGCTTCAACTATGTTTACTATTAAGTGCTATCTCCTTAGTGATGGAAAGGGAAGACTAGGATGAAATCAAGCTGAAAAAGTGCTGACATCACTGCTTGTCCACCCACATTCACCCACCTCCAACTTTAACATACTATTACAGTCATGATGCAACCATAAATTGTATTAACAAACTAGGGGATATGTTAAGTATAATGAAGAGTTATAGTCTTGTTTACTGTAGTCAGTAAAGCACGGAGATGAAATTCACGGGAAGAAAACAATGTTAACAGTCTTGCATACAATTCTAATAGCTCAACATTTTAAGTTATTTTAACAGAAAGAGACCAAAGGCATCAGAGCCTAGCAGGCTGACTAGACAACTATAATAAAATTAATAAAAATCTTCCTTCCATTTAAATGTTGACTTTTCAGCAGAAGTAAAAGCATTCCCTGGCTGTATTACTGCTATAAACCACATGAAGAAGCACCCTTCCTTCTGTCATCTGCTATAAGTTTTGGAACAAACTAGGTCCCAGTATATTTTTGGCAAGCTTTGGAGAGCATGACCTTTGGTACTACAAGTGACTATATAACTCAAACTTTCCAACCCAACACTTAATATGTCTCCCCCATTTCAATTTGGCATTTGGAGAACAGTCTGCAGTCCCAACCTCTGAAGTTCTGTATCAGCTCTTCCAAGAGCAACCAATATCCTCCGGCATAGGAGAGAAATGTGAAAAAAGTTGAGGCCCAATTTAAAATATATCTAAATAGCTGTATTGCTGTTAAAAATCCCATCAGATGTCTCACACAGGAAAGCTCTCCCTAGATATGGGCCCAAGGCAAAGAATCTGTCTGAGTCAGGGTTCTAGGGCTGGGGGCACCAGGGGAAAGGAAGGAGGGGGAGATGTGCAACAGCTCAACCAATGGGAACAGACTGGAGATTACAAGGAAAAGAGTCTCTCACCAGCCAGGTTAAGAGGGCAGACTGGAAAAAATGTAATGCGAGAAATTGCCTCTAAGAAGAGAGCACATGAAGACACTGGGTAATTTAAAAAGCCCAAAAACATACTGTGATTTCAAAGAATAATGAGGTTGCTTAGATTTGTTAATCTTTTCTGCTATCAAAAGTAAAGGGCTTTGTAAGAACTTCAAGCACAGCACAAGCCTGCTTCCACAAATAAGCTATAACTGCTCATAAAGACACATACAAGCAATTGAAATGGTGAAGGGGCCTGGCAGAGATACTCAGTGCCTACAGCAGCTGGGCAGAAAGGTCCCTGCTCTGGAAGTGCCAGATAGGCAACTTTTGCTCAAAATGGCTAAGGGGGGGGAAATAAATCAAAAGAGTGCATTCCATGTGTTTCATAATAACAAACAACATTTACAGAAAGCATTTAAAGTCCTAGTCATGTTTTTGTTCACCCCTTTGATTAGTTTCATGATGTCCAAATTTCCAGTTATATGCATAATAAAATGGAGACAAAATTAGAACATCTTAACTTCATCTTTATTCAGACAAGCCTTCCTGATTTTGATAGATGGTTCATACCCAACTAAAGATTTAGCTCTCATTCTCTGTAAAAAAACAAGCCACCAACTGTGATAATTAAATGTTCAATTATTAATTCTATAGAGTACTCACACCATATGCATGAAATATGAGCTCAAGTATATTTTAATTAATTTAATACTATTTTTATTAAAATAGTAATGCATACCCTTCTGTCTCTGAAAACATGGATTTGAGTTTGTAACATGCAGAAAACAAACCAAACAAACAGTTTCATCACTTCAAGCTTGCATCAGAAAACAATTTGCACATACTTAGGATAATGGCCAAGTATTGCTCAAAGAACTCATGATTCCAGTAGTAAGATTGATCTGTACATCAGAACTACCAGGTAGGAGTCAAGGAGGTAGCTCAAGGTAATCAAGGTAGCTTCAAAGATATTGCAGTTTTGACTTGCACCATGATGACAAAGCTAGAGTGTATGTTACAGAGCACATGAAGTATGGAGACAAAGTGGCTCAGCTGGAAGATCAAACCCAGTAATTTAGAAATAAATGGACTGAGGCCAGGAACAACTTTTGGTGCCTTCACTGTATACTGCACAGGCTGTTCACAAGACAAAAAACTGTTTATATACAAAAATCCACATGACCATCTTATGACTGGAAATATTACTCCTTGTGAGTTACTGAAAGGACCACAGGGTTCTAACTACTGAGCTCTGCATTGGTATGACTTAAACAGCTACTGCTCACCAGCTGTCCACTAGCACCATTTAAAAGACACTGCTCTCAAAAGCACTGGTGGCAGAAGGTAGTACAAGTCCATTCCTCAAGAACTGCAATTTGCAGGGCATCATATTACCTGGGGCTGTAGGGTCAGTAACTGCCAGCTGGCACAAGAACAACCAACTGTAATTCCCAAGATTGCCCCCATGTCAATCTGCCAGACCTTGTGAGTCAAGGCTCAGCTAGATGCAAAGTCTCCATCACTCCCACTTCCATGGAATGCTCATGAAGCAGACCTTAGTGAAGCTATGAATGAGATATTTTTCCCCCTCTAGTACTAGAGAGCTCACAGGCTAATCCAGGCTCCTTCCCTCTAGCTTATTTTGTACATATGTAAATATAGCAGCATAAGAGCCTTTAGAACATTTCTGTGAAATAGTATTTCATATTCATGTTTCTATAACCTTGACTACTCACTTGCATATTTCCAGAAAACTTCACCTCCTGTCCTTTAAAAAAAAAAAAGTTACTCACCCACAACTCTGTCTCCTACTTTTACTCCCATCTTCCTCATGGCTGCAGCATACAAAGCTACAGCTTGTCTCAGTTCTTCAAAAGTAACTTTCAAAATTTCTTCTTTGCCTTCCTCTGAAGAAAGATTAAAGCAACCAGTCAGAAATTATGCACTGCAACATCAGTAGAGTCTAATACAAACAACTAATTCTAGAAAAATTAAGAATATAAAGCAATTTTAGGAGAAGAGTTTCCACTAAAAAATAGGCTTTTTGCTTTTCAAATTCCTCTTATGCTATACTAAGTTTAATTTTTTATGTGAATCAAGTATTAATTAGTAGCTGCCATTCAGCAGGCACCAGGACATTTTTAAAGACAGGAACACAAGTGCAAAAATGCAACCTACTCACTGGCAAAAGGTGTGTTCTCAAAGGGCATTCATGATAAATAGATTGTACTCACTAAGACTACTTTCTCACATGGAAATAACAACCTCATTTTCTCTTTTTGCTCAATTTTCTTATTAGATCTAGGAAGCATCAGCAAGGTGCCAGCATTAAGTTCTATTACAACAAGTCACTGTTGACTAGAAAATCATGCACATATAGTTAACTAAGGTCTGACTTTCAATATGCTTTTTAAACATCTGCATTTGCCAACATACCTCAAAGCAAACAAACTAAACTCAACTCCATTAATCTCTGAAAAGATCTGCAGGGTGTTTTCATTTTTGTACTGAATGTCAGATGTTACATAAGATGTTAATAAATCACTCGTGAAACAAAATGAACAAATATAAGTGTTATGAAAGGCAAAGTTTGTTATCTTAAAGGTCCCTTTCTGTACTTCCTCAATGGGACTCCTGCAAACCAGCTGGCCTGTCCTGGCTCCAGTATCCACCACTTCTTATGAAAACACCTAAGCCAAGAATGTCACAAGAGTGTACTGCATGCCCTGGTACAGCAGGTCCATACAAAACGGCTACCCTCAGTCTAATTTCCTTAAGCAGGGAACAGTATCTTTACTCTTTTGACTTCTTAAGACTTCTACCCCAGTAAATTTAGACCCACATGGAGCAAAAGAGCAGGTTGTGATGGGAAATAACACAGAAGTCAAAGTAACATGTAGTTTCTCAGCTAAGCAGGGACTGCTGACAGATTCTGTTTTCCCACAGGACCACAGAAAATCGGATTCTGCTCTTGCACCATGATTAAAGCCCCGAGGAGAAGGGAATGACAAGTAAAAGATTCATTGGGAGCCAGTGACAAGTGAAATTTAGAGTTAGATTTACAATACAGTACTCCATTACACCCACATTGCTCCCACAGAATCATCCCCAGAGAGCTCAGGAATCTGAGACAGGTTCCCTGAACACCACTCTGACCTAGCAGTGAGGGGTTAACAAAAAATACCCTGACTTAAGAGATCTTAAGAAGATTAAATACAGCAGAAGGTCATGAAAAGAAATGCAGGTGGAAGTCTGTTCACTGCAGTGTTCACTCCAGGACTGATACAGCATTCAACTGGAAAGAAATTTTGCTCTTGCTAGTATTATCACTTGTGATTGTGTGACACAGAGCAGTGAGTCTCTGGTACACCCCATGACTTCCTAACAAGAAACAAGATCCACGGGGACAATGTAAGCCCATGTCAAATTAAATAATTCACTAGCTTGATAATAATTCCTTCAATAATTTGAACTGAAAGCATTTAATTCCACTTTTTTCCTCAAGCTACATGTTTAGCTTGTAACATTAACAAATCAAATCAATCGTGTCAATTTTACATGTATTTAGAGTTGACTTATCAGTGTTTGGCTTTTAGTTGTTGCACAAGATGTACTTAACTACATTGATTTCTTTCTCCATTAAATAATACATAAGAAGCCTTTCTAATGACCTCAAAGTTTGGAAGTGATGAGTTCATCACTTTCAAGCCAGCATTCTGTTACAAGCTTCATTCCTATCAGATTTCACCAGATCAATGCTTATTACATCAAAACTGGGTCACAGATTTTCTCATTCTCTCTGAACTGATAGTTGATTTATATATATATATGATTGGAGAGGTTTCTTTCAGTACCTCTAAGCAGTAAAATGCAACTGATAAGTATTTCTTCTTCAGCAGTAAGCTTACAGAAGATGATTCTATTGTCTTACCTTTTTTTAAAAGTATTCATAATAACAGTAATAGATATGTAATCCAAAAACTGATCTCCATGCATCAGAAATCAGAAACTAAGACTTTTAATACCTACATGATCAATCCATAGTTCTACATAATTTTCTCTGCTAATGAGCTGTAAGACTGCATTGTTTATTGTTAAGCTATTAAGAAGCATGACCACTTGGCCAGGCTTATAAGGATTACGTTCAGCAGAATGGAAGCTCAGAACACAACTCCCTAAGGAAGCACTCACACACCTGCGCAGAGGCTAATCCCATCTAACAGATTAAAATTTATTTTTTTTTTTTAAGTCAGCAGATAGAGGGATATTGTCTTAACATTACCATCCTCCCTCTGTATATACCCAGATTTTACTAGACTTAAATCTTTTCCAGCATAATAAAAAAATTAAGACTGAGCTGCAGCATCCCAGAAAAATGAAATTCCAAGTATTTCATGCATGTAACTGTCCTTCCTTTCTGTATCAGAAAAAGCAGAGTTATTCCTACTTTTGTCTGACATAGCCCTTAGTATTCCCTTAGATAAAAGGCATAGGAAAAAGGCAGGAAGAGACTGTATCAAGCAGCATGGACAAAATTCTTCCTGAAGGCAAGTATAGTGTTTATGACAAATCTGAAATAACAGCACCACTCAGTATTTGAGCTAAACGCAGCACAATCTCCACTACCTTGATGCAGTTAAGCACAAAAAAAACCCCTCAGTTAATTTGTCAAAGACTTTTTAGTATTATCTACATTTCCAGACCATGTTTTGCAGAGCTGTACCATAGATTCTGCAGAATTACTGACTTTATTTTCCTCTTTTCTCCTCATACACCTTTTATGAAGCCTCAAGGCTTCATAAAAAGCAGAGCTGTTTTAAGGCCTAGTCCTGTGAACTATAAAGAAATACAAGTCATTAATTCCTTCTTACTTGCTGCATAAAGTGCAATCTTGTCGTTGTCCTTGTGCTTCAGAAGATTTTCTGCATAGTTCAGACGGCTACCTTTAAACCATTCTGGGACATCTGCAATACTTTTGGATGTATCAACCACCTGAAAAAAAAAACCATAGTACATTCCTGGAAAACCGTAATATAATTTCTTTTTAGGAGCATTATACAGAAATCAGCTAATTAATTCTGAGATCTTTATACGCTCTATTAGCCAAGAATCATTTCTCCCAGCTTACAGACAGCAAACAGACATTAGATCCTATAATTACAGGACTGGAAAGATTAATTGTTTTTCAACTGTTACAAAGACATTACAGCAAAGCTAAGAAAGAGTTCATTGCCAACAGTTCTACCTTGGGACCAGCCTTAAACACACAAGAGAAGCAAACCATTATGACTACATCCAGACCACAAGATACACACAAACCAGTGCACGCTGGTGTTTTGCTTCTGGGAACATCCTGAAGAGAGACTGAGCTACAGCATATTGCAGCTCTACCAGCCCATATGCTCCAGCCTCCCTCACAAAAAAAAATAAAATCAAAGCATAGGAAGGTGTGAATACCTATTCTTCCCCAGCACAAGTCATCAGGAGCTTCAACAATGGCAATCTAAATTAAGTCTAGACTAAGTAAATGAATTGTGTAGTCAAATGTAACTAAAGAGTTCAAGGTTTTTATCCCATTTTTCAGTACTAAGTTGCAGTAAACATTCAAGTACTCCACATCTCCATTCCGAATGCAGAAGTATTGCTAATAAACTCCACAACTAAAATATTGTATTACAAACCATAAGAATGCCCATTTCTACAATCCTTGATTCACTGTTTTCTAAAAAGAAGGTTCAACACCACAGTAAACCCATATTAACTAATTCCTCACTTAGGACTAAAACATGCAAAGAATTGAAAAATGCAATGAAAAGAAGTCACAAAAGTTTTTCAGCTGAACCAACTTCCCTCTATCTTAAACTAATTAAGCCTCAAAGTATTAAGTTATCCTTTGATAAGTCACAGTTGAGACTATACCTTTACTAAGTAACAGGTAAAAAGCCCTTTATATTAGCCACAAGCACTCGTGAGGCCACACCTCAAGTATTGTGTCCAGGTTCTGGGCACCTCAATACAAGAGAGATATCAAGGTGCTGGAGCAGGTGCAGATGAAGGTGGTGAAGGACCTGGAGATCAGATCGTATAAAGAGAGATTGAAGAAGCTGGAGCTGTTTAGTTTGAGGAAGAGGAGGCTGAGGGGAGACCTCATCACCCTCTATAACTACTTGAAAGGACACTGTAAAGAGGTTGGTGCTGGTCTCTTCTCACAGGTAATTAGTGACAAAAACATGAGAACGAGAGGGAATGGCTTCAAGCTCCAAGAGGGTAGGTTTAGACTGAACATTAGGAAAGGATTTTTCACGGAAAGAGTGGTCAGGCATTGGAATAGGCTGCCCAGGGAGGTGGTTGAGTCACCATCCCTGGACGTGTTTAAGAGTCATTTAGATGTGGTGTTGGGGGATGTGGTGTAGGGGAAAACTTTGTAGAGTAGAGTAGATGGTTGGACTTGATGACCCCAAGGGTCTTTTCCAACCTAAATGATTCTATAAATTCCTTCCAAATGGCCCACTGCTTAGAGATTCGACTGCCCAGCAGCACATACATTTTGTAACCTTTAAACTGGAACTTTATTTTATAGTTGTGTTTTGAAAGCTTTGGTTTATACCCTCAGGTACTCTCTCACAGGCAGCGCAAGCATTACAGAAACAGCATTCCTTCAGACCAAGTAAAAGGCTCTTCTGAAAGCCAGATAGCTCAAAATATCTCCCATTCCAGAAAACCTAATATCTTTGTGGTTTGAGATGTGCAGTGTATGTATTAATGGAGACAATCCTAAAATTAATTTTTATAGAAAGTCAAAACTCATGTGGAAGTTCTCTACTGCACTGTTTATTTCAATTAATTTCAAATTAATTTTCTAACATGGGAACCCAAGTATATTTCTCTGCTTGTAACAATTAGAACTGAGTTATAGCATTTACAATTTATCAACTCAGGCTGCAGAAATATTTTTTTAATACCACAGTAATTAGAAGCCACTCTTTAAACTGACTCATTACTGACTTCCCCAGCTTCAAGAAAAGTGAACAAAATGTTTTCAACACTTTCCAGGACAGTATGTGATGCAATTCTACCTTTTTCCTAAAGTGGAACACCCCTTCAAAGAGCTCTACTAGTACAAGGTGCTGGATTCACATGCCTGATGCTCCAGTATTTTCTGCTCTAGTAATGCCTAGGAGTCCTAGTTAAGCCCACACTTTGGTAGTGGTACTTTGTTACATGAAGAACATCTCTCTCTCCCATAGAGAGAAGTTCTCAGCAAGCAACAGAAATTCAGTGTCTGCTAATTTAGTGGAAGATCCCACTTCCAGCACATCTGTAAAAATGCAGAGCTTTGCAACAAGCCTTTCTCTTCACACAGTCCCAACAAGCACTCAGCAAGTCTACAGGAGAGGGAAAGAGCAGTCTACGGTGCTGCTGACTGCAGTCCTCATAAAATGAGGAAGGCTTGACTCCTACTCACAGCAGCACCAAGGCACACGAGGCTGGTTTGTGCAGTCAGGTGAACATACCAAGTACCACCTGTACTGCCCTGCCACCACCTCCTCTTCCACAACTGCTCTTCTCAGCAGCTCAGTGACCACTTCCCAATTATCAGCAGCTATGAATAAGCATCACATTAGCAGTATCCTCTATCCTCACCTCTACTGCATTTCCCCTCCTTGCAGCAGTTTGCTGGTTGTACTATAACCATATATTATCACACCCCAGAGATCCTGCTTACCCTAAGCAGAGCCTATACCTTTGAGAATGCAACTCACCATTACCATGACTACCATGAGACAGGATCCTTGACTTACTGTGCTACACAGGATGTTCTGTATGACCCGAAAAGCAAAGCAGCACGGCTCATGGAAAGGTACAGAGCAGAAACCATCAAAATTCTCAACACAGCCCATCCACAGGGAACAGTCACCATGTGCTTCTCATAGCAAAAAGAGAAGCAAGTTTAGGCTACATTCTTCATTCAAAGATCAACAGCTACTTGTAACTTGACATAGCAACACCACTGCTGCCATGCCAGGATCACTTTGTATACTGCAAATACCTTTGATCTTTTCAGAAGTGACATGGATATCAATTGCTACAGAGTGACATGAGCTTGTCTACACCAAGCACATAAAACCTTTACTAAGTTTAAATAATATACTGACTGCCTGTGTAGACAATTATTTTTCCTTAGAATGACCTGTGAAAGTAGGAACTGTGTTCACTGGCTGGGAACAAAGGAGGCAACTCTGTTTCACGAAAAATTTTAATTTTCCTCAAAACAAAATGCCTACTTCCAACAAGCAACTGGGGTCAAATCGTTAAGACACTTCAAACTTACCAGCAATTTAGCTACAGCAGAACAGCTCAGTTACTGTCACCAGCCTTTCCTCTCTACATCTGACATAAATGGACTAATGGTAAGGACTAACAGCAAGTCAGCTCTGAGGGTCAGCAAAGCTGGAGTCAAGCCTTGAACCTGACACTACACTGAGGGAAAGTTAGAGGCAACTTCTCCTGCAGAACTTGTCTATCAGATGACTCTGCCTCTCCTGTTAAGATCTTGCATCACAGCAAGACCATTGTGGAATGGGCATGCGGGGAGCTAGAAGCTCCCAAAATAGTGTGTGAAAGCCTTCCTAGACATCCCCATTTTCTTGCTGCTCATCCTCAAACATCCATTTCTAGACTACCATTGCCTGCCTCACTCTCCCTTCCAGTTCAACAGCCATTGGTGGTGTCTGGAGGGACAGACTTGCAGGAGTAACAGTCCTGTAAGGCAAGAGAACAAGAAGTTACCATCCAGCTTGCTCACTACAGATACAAGCTATAAAAATAGCTCTTCTGAACTGCTTGCTCAGGACAATTTACATTCACAGGGGAACTTAGATAGCCTTGTTAGCAGCACAGAATAAGTACAGAAAATAGACAAATACAACCTGGCCAGATTTTGAACTACCATTCAAAATTGTGTTCACACACAGTCGTCAGACTACACTCTCAAAAAGCAGGGTAGTTATTAAATTATTGCTGAATTCACTCTGAAAGGGTGGGTCACATTAACACACCTGAGTACTCAGCTTCATTGCAGAAGGAACCACTGAAGCTATCCCAGCATGCTGGACAGAAATTTTTAAAGACAAGAGACAGACACCACATTACCACACAAGGTAATTCAGAACTATACACCTGGTAGATTCTTGGTATCCCTTGCAAGGGTTCCAGGAACAGGTCAAAAGATTGATCATAAAACTGGCTTATCTTCTCTTTGTGTTGCACTTGACTGTTTAAAGTAAATACTGACTTACCTCATCATAGAGGCGAGAGCATATGATGTTACTGTACTTCCAGAATTCTGCCCAGAAGTCTGAATAGGATTCCACTGACCACTGGTATAAGTCATCGTAGTTGGCTAGAAGTAAGAGATCTGTTAGCATTATGGAGAGAACTACAGAAATTTAAACAAACTCTACAATTTGAGATATCCCAGATAAAGAAAATTTGTGGCTAAAACAATCAGTAAGATAAAACTGATCACACAGAGTAGACACTTCTCCATTCAAGGCAAGTGACTATAGCATCAACAGAAATAGTCTACTAGAACACTTAACCAGAGGGACCTTTTCTAATAACTATGCAACATCTTCCCCCATCAGTGATATTTAAGATTAGACAGTAGGACAGAGTCCTGCTCATTGCCACTTCCACTCCCTATTTATCATCAACATGATACTTTCACACAGCAGAAGATAAACAAGTCTTCCTGACAGGACATTTGCTGCATGGTTCTAGTCTGGGACCAGAGACCTCCAACAGCATGGTAACATGGAGATTAGAGATTACATCCATTCATTGTCTAACTAATATCAACAGGACTGTTACAAAGGAAGCATGTGTTATTCCTCAATAATTAAGGAATCTGACAGATGGCACCTAACCTTTTCATGATAAAGCAGCATGAAGTGAAACAAGATGGTGAAACATAATGAAACTATGACAAAAAACGTGGAAGCAAACCGTTTAAGTCATACACGATTGTGAGACAGATGATGTAACTGAGGAATGCACACCAAAAAACCACCATTAAAGCAAAATACTGAAAACACTGTCAAAAGGCAGTAAAACTGTCTTCGGTTTGACTAACTGAAGCTGATTTCTCATCGCCAGCTTAAAAGTGACATTCCCAAGTCATGTCCATGCTGTCTGATGCTATATCAATAGCCAAATTAAATTAGCATCTGCCACCAGTGATAGTAGGCTTCCTGCTATAACAGCTGTTTCTTATTTGATGCTTTGAGCTAGACAGTTCAAGTCATTTTTTCCAATTATCTTTGGTTTGTCATGCTATTACCAATCTGATTGCTTGAGAAGTCATCTTTGCATCTTTTCCTATAAAGAAAGTAATCTTTCAGCTTTACAAGAGGAAAAAACCATTCAAAACCATCACTACAGTGTTACTCACATTTGATCACTGCAGCTGTTTCCCCACCCAGTCTTTCCTTCACATCTTACTCCACTTAATCTTTTCTATCCATGAGAGATTATGCTTTAAAGAGTCATCTCCATAACTCAACTTTTGCCTACATATTGCCTCAATCTCAGCCTCCTACATACCCTTTTTAACACTCCACCCAAGTTACTCTTCACTATTCTGTACACTGCACATCAGCTGGTGTAGGGATAAGACTTTACTAAAGGAAAGCACAAGCTCTCATCTCCTCCTTCAAAATCCAGTTGTACCACATGTAGCTTTTTGTATTTATCAAATGATTTAGAGCAAGTCACTACAAATTTGATTTCTTACAATAAGAACAGTTTGTTCTGCCTTGTCTACACAGTTTGTCCCCAAATGAGCTTTAGCAAGCAAGTCCTTTGGGGCACCAGCATGTTATTCCAGCAATTAAACATTGCATCTCACTACTGTATTTTCAGGGTTGGACAGAACCATGCTGTTTAAAGGGTTATATTGCTCTTAGCTCTCCTCAGTCAGTCCACATCTTGATGTTACATAAAGAATCCATTCTTTGTTGTTGAATAGCACACACACCAATGAACATCAGTGCAAATCTAATGGAAGCTGACAAAGGTTTCTATACATGCACAGAAATCCACTTTTAACTGGATATGGCCACTTAAAAATGTGGTGAAAAGAGTACTTGGTGTTACAGCCCATAAACACAGGCAGCACATCTAAAACTTTAAATCTTGACCATATGAGTATCAGTTATGACATTTCTCCTCAGAAGTTAACTAAAATCCTGTAGGAAGTTACTACCTATATAGCAGGAAAGTTAAGCACTATACACTTGTGTTCAAATGTGAAACCCCCAGCAGACAAATTATTGACCTGGCTGGCCTACATATTAAGTTCCCAATCAGGACGCACAATTGTTTTCCAGACATGAACTTCTAGAAGCACTAGATACATTGCTACTACTCCAGAACATCTCTGCTTGTACCACAGACATTAATACTGGACTGACAAACTTGTCAGGACACTTACCAAAAAGCATTCCCTCCATTCCTCAGAAATGATTACAGGAAAGCTACACAAGCAACCTGATCCCCAAATACTTAGGGAGAATGGACAGCATTCAGGAGAATGGAGCAGTCATTGAAAAACAGAACAATCTGGTTTAAAATACACCTCTAGAGGTTCAACCCCCTACTCAAAGTAGGGGCAAAGTCAAAGTTGACAGGTTGTTTCTTAAGTCAGAGGGCTGCACTTCTACTCGGAGCCATATAGGTATTTCTGAATGAGCATAAATCAGAGCTTGAAGTTCAAGAGTTTAGGCAGATGCACAGCAAAAAAAAAAGAAAAACCTTAGCTTCCACCACTGAAGTAATTTAAACATCACCTTTTATTTCCCAGCATACTTAAGTTACAGAGACACACTCTTCAAAGCTGAGATTGCAAATACAGCCTTAAATCTCACACACAAACATTGTTAAAGCACGACATTAAGGCTTAGCTTAACCTCATAGCCACGATGGCAGTGATTCCTCCTTCCCACACCCCCTTATCGAGTCCCTTCAGTACTACTACTCTCCCCAGGAATCCCCTACAGGCCGGGGGCGGTCAGGAGCACACAGCAGGTACCAATGCCGGCACAGCCTGGGCTGACATCCAGCAGCAGTACCAGTAACTGATAAAGCTGTTGGTATTTCTCAACAGCACGTACCTTCACGCTATGCGAGATGCTGCGCCGGAGGCCTCTGCATCAGGCACAGGCAGAGCATCACGCTGGCAGCCCCGGACCACTCGGTCCCCTCGGGCCCCAGAGGGTGTGAGAGCACCGCTCCGGGGTAGGGGTAGACAGACGGACGGGCACGGTAATGCCAGCCACGGGGAAGCAGAGCCCCACCAGCGCCCGAGGGCCTCCCCGCCCGCCCCAGCGCTCACCTAGGTGGAGCCCACAGCTGCTGGCCACGGCGGCGCGGAACCGGTCCATATGGGTGTTACGCTTCGAGTCGGGCTCCCACATCACCTGCGACTCCATGATCTCGGGCTCGCGGGACATGGCGGCGGCGGCGACAACGACAAACGATCGAGACGAGCGGCCGTCCCTCCCGCGAGGCACCCACACCCCACCCTACTCTGACAGCGCCTCAGCCCTGACTGAGGGGCCCCTCCTCCGCGCGCAGCCCTTTAACGTCCGCCGAGCACTTTTTTTGCGACAGCCTCACCCCGTAACCTTCCGCCGCAGAGAAAAGAGTGCCGCCGAGGGGGGCGGTGGGGCGGCCGGGGAGGGAGGGGCGGTCCCGCCCCCGCCGGACGCAGGGCTGGGGGTCACCCGCCTTCGCTCCCCCCCGGGAGAAGCGGGGGAAGGAGGAATCAATGAATCAATGAATGGAGGTCCCTCCCGACGGGGTCTCCCCTCAGGGACACCCGCCCCCCGACCCGCCAAGCGACCCCGGGGCAGACTCCCCCTTCCCGCTCTCCGCCCTGACGGGAGCCCCGCGGCTTCTGCCCCAGCCCGGCGGCCCCGGGGACTCCTCTGCGAGGCTCTCCGCACCTCAGGTTCAAATCCAGGGCTTCTCCTAATCTCAAAACGGGAGGCCTTTGCTCCGGGTTGGCAGCCGCCATGTCGCGACAGGTGATTCTAGGTGAGGCACGGGTCGCGGTGTGCGCCCGCCGCTTATGGAAGTGAGTCTCAAGGCCGTGTGAGTCTCAAGGTCACGATTTCCCTTCTAATTCATAGAAGCCTTGACAATTCGGCGGTAAATTGTACAGGCACGCGGTGTAAATAGGAAAGGACAATATACGCTGTGAGGGCTGGAGCCCCTCTGCTGTGGAGGGGGACACAGCCTGGAGAAAAGAAGGCTCCGGGGAGACCTCAGAGCCCCCTCCAGTCCCTCAAGGGGCTCCAGGAGAGATGGGGAGGGACTCCTGATCAGGGAGGGGAGCTACAGGACGAGGGGTAACGGTTTCAAATGGAAAGAGGGGAGATTTAGATTAGTTATTAGGAAGAAATTATTTGCTGTGAGGGTGGTGAGATACTGGCCCAGGTTGCCCAGAGAAGCTGTGGCTGCCCCATCCCTGGAGGGGTTCAAGGCCAGGCTGATGGGGCTTGGAGCAACCCGGGCTGGTGGGAGGTGGAACCAGCTGATCTTTAGGGTCCTCTCAACTCAAACCATTCCCTGGTTCTATATGTTATTGTTGAACTCCAGTAGCACAAAGATCTAAATTAAATGTATGGATGAATAATACTAACTCTAGGAAATTTACAGGCAACACGATTGGTAAAATTTATTTTTGCCTTAGGAAAGACTTTACATTTCACATGTTTTTAAATAACTCTGGACAAGGGCCCGCAGAGGCTGAGGGTGGAATGAGGACGAGCCAGCCGCTTTTCTGTGCCTCTCTTTACCTTGGCAGCGGCTCTGAGGGGTCAGCTGAGGTGTGAAACCGCGATAAGGGAGCTCCGGTGCCCGGGCCGTTTCACCGGTACATCTGCCCGCGGTAGGGAAAAAAAACTACCACAGGCAGCAAACCCGTAATGTCCCATTTTTGCCTCACTCCCGTTCTATCCGGGCCGGGCCCCGCGGGGCCACCCGCTCCCCGCCGCCAACCGCCACCGCCCCTCAGGCGCGGCGCGAGCGGGCGGCCCCGCGCTGCGGACGGATCCCGCGCGGCGGCAGCGACGCCCGCCCGTCTGATTGGCTGCCGGGCGCCTGGCCCCACATCAGCCCAGGGCCCGCTCTCCTCAGGGCTGGGCTGACGGCGGAAGAGCTGACACCGTGTAGAACCAATCGGAAATGAGACTTCTTAAGGCCTCTTCTCTCGTTGACTAATGAGCGAGCGGATCAGAAGGAGGTGTGCCCAATCGGAGGGGAGCTCTCCTGCGGCCCGGCGGGAGGGCGGGGGGTCCCCTCAGGCGCTGAGGCGAGACCGGCCTGGCCCTTCGAGTATGTTCAGATCCCCGTTTTTAAGTTAAAAAAGCAGCAGCGAAACAGCAGCTTTCCTCCACCCAAAGCACCCCGTGAAGATGCGCAGCCAAATCACCTGAGAAGGGACACAAAAAGATCCTTTCAACTGAGCTGAAACAGGCGTAGTTTAAAACAGGCTGACCCACTTAGTGTTCCAGCAGGAAGGGGTGCATTGGGGATTTGGTGGTTAAACTCGGGCTTTTAGGAAAGCCTGTCAGACCTTCTCATTTATTAACAGCAGTTTTACTGTTTCATCTTTTATTTAGAACGGTTATGCCTCTATGTTCCTCAGCCTCAGCCCGGTTTTTCCTCCTTCAAACCATTTTTTTCTTCTTTCAAAAGTGACTTTGGAAAAATGTGATGAACAATAAGGAAAATTAAACAAGCCTTTAACGAGAATAAGGGCATTAAGAGCATTGCAGTGACTACTAAAAATAGTTTGGAGACTAGATTGGAATAGCTGGAGGAAAATAACCTGAATAAGATTAACTGGAACTGACCATTTTCAAATCGCTTTAAGCCTTGTTTTATACCTACTAAAGCTAATAATAGGTTAAAAATTAAATCATGTTTTCTGCTTTAGATTAGATTGGGGGCCCTTCAAAAGGTGCTTCAGAACCAATTAACAGTAATAATGATAATGATGATACTACCTCGTTTATGGTCTATGAGGTAACTAATCTGCAGTCGGCCTGTGAAATGAAAAGAAGTGATGAAATGCGTGGGCCTGTGAGATAAAAGTTTCGTAATAATACCTCATGGCAATGTGTGCAGTGTGCTGAGGCCTGACCATGATCCATCGATCCAACAGCTGGTTTAGGAAATCTAAAGATTTTGGAAAGCTTTTTAAAATATTCTATATTTAGATTGCCCACCAGCTGGTTAATGAGTCTGCATAAGAAATAGAAACTTCTGGTTCATTTGACATCCATGATCTCTGCAACATGTACATGTTGTCAGGATTAGAAGTAACCAGAATTAAAATCAAAAGCATTTGTAGAAAGGGAATGGGAAGATAAAAAAAAAAAAGTAAAGAAAAAAAAGAAAAGAAGCAGTGACACATTGCAAGGAAAGCCTCACAGAGCTAGCAGCAAAATGTGAAAAGGCCTAAAATGACAAGAGATCATAAAGTGGTCAGCTGTGAAAAATTGAGGCTCTGAGAAGAAGTAAAGATAGAAAAATAAGGGTCACTGAGGTTAAGGTCCACAGTAGCATCAGTTGGCTTTCTTTAAGAATATGCCATTTTTTTTTCAGCATGAAAATTATTTAAATCGAGAGAACTCTATGATCTGCTAAAACTTTGACACCTAGAAGTCCTTGTTTTATTCTATATACTGTTCTGATTGTTGTTAAATCCCTAGATCAGAGTAAGACATCTTACACAGTTTCTAGTTCAGACCAGGAAACAAGAAAGTATACTCACACTTCTTCTGTATGCTAGTACCCTCATCAGAGGATCTTTCTAGAAACCTCACAGTTGCCCTAATTAAAAAGTTCACTGTGGTTTAGATCAATATTTCATGCCATGATGCAATATATTCTTTGAGCAGAAGCGATTTCATTTATTTAAACGAGAAGGGTGAAATACTGTGTAATTTCATAAGAGCTGTGGATTTGGAGAGATGAACGTACCTGAAATAGGCTCATTGAGACAGCTCAGGAAATCAATTAAATACCAGGGAAGATTCCCAAATTATCCTGACCTCATATGGAGGACAACCCTGAGCGCAGACTTCCAAAGGCAGCCGCTAAAATAGGCCTCAGAGCCTCTGGAAAGAACGATGGAAAGAAACTACAAGCACTTTGCAGAAGTGATTTTGAGGGGATCCCACGACAGAAACTCACATAGAAAAATAGGAACATCACCAAATTAGTAGAAATAAGACTCATTGGACCAGAAACAGCACAAGGGGGACCCAGGGAAGGCAATGCTAACTGGAAGCAAATGGAAGAATTCTAACAGGCACAAGAAACAACACTCTTGGCAGTTAATTACATTACAGTCATCTTTTTGTACCACAAGGTTCTCCACCTGCAGGAAATGCCCCAGAAGCGGACACTTTGCTGCGTGCTGGGAGTCAAGGCCCCGCACGACACGGAGGGCAGATAACCAGAAACCTCATGAGAACTTCAAAGATACCCATCATCAGTCACCAACCGTTTTGAAAGAGTATGAGATAGACTTCAGAATGTACACAGATATTAACATATCAGCACTTTCAGGACCCCATTAAACGAGAATGAAAGTACCGCTTATAAATATATAAACAATCTATATCCTACTGAAATCAAGTAAGATCCTAAGTACCTTCCTGGATCTGGGCCCAACCCTTTCAGGGCCAAATATAAGTAAATGCTAAAAGGTCTAGGCCATTCTGCTAAATGTGAAAATAAGTGTTTTGGCCAGACTCAAACTGGGAAAAAGGCCATAATGAAGATGTCTATATTGTAGATGCCTACTCAACTACTCAGCAACCGGGATGAGGCTCAGCCACGAAGTTTAAATGTCAAGGACACAGAGTATAAAATTGGAAAGAGATACGTCAAGTTTTTCCAGTGACTGGAAGAGCTACCAGCTGGGCCCCACACTGCGGGAACTTCCTGGGAAGGGCCAGAGTTCTGCCCTGTGGCATTCAGAGCAGAGATCCTGAGAGGGGCACTGATATGGTCTCGGGCTACCTACACCTTCCCAAGCACAACGAGGAGCTCAGGGGAGGGTGTCTGGATCCCTTGTGCCTTGAGGGTACTGTTGGGCAATTTAGCAAACATTGTCTGCCCCAGCTGACGTCATCACTCGGTGGGGAACCCGCACTGCCAACCTATGGATCTGTGTTTATGGTGAGATCGTTTTGTTCCCATCTTGTCTATCTGAGACTCCTGTCGATTAACGATGAACCAGAACATGCTCTGAAGGCAATAAAGCACTTTTCTATCTCCTGGGGATTCTTACTTCACTCTGCTAACATCCTGGTTGGGTTTCATTATCCAGAAGGAGCTGATAACATTGTCTAATTTGTACTTCCCAACTGGTCTTTTATCAGCATAGTTAGTCGGGAAAGATCAATCTAAAACCTGTCAGAAGAGAGAGTCACACCATTAAACGTGCTGAATTTCAACATACACAGCTGAGTCAGAGTTTCTCGAGGGTAAAGGTACAAGAGTCCTTCAGGATCCCCTGACCTGCAGTTGGTAGTGTGCTGCAAAGATAGATGTCATTTTTTGACATTAGACTTCTCTATTCCCTTTGTCATTTGCAGATTGCACCCAGGAATCTCTTGGGAAAGGGATACCCACGTGGGAAAGGCAGCTCACTGTGTGCTCTGTGAAGGTTGTGACGGGTCTCCAGAGCCCAGATGGGCAGCTGAACGATGTAAAAGCTCCACAGGAGAAGATCTGGCCAAGAAGTTGATGGTGAGTCGGCAACGTGCCCTTGCAGCGAAGAAGGTAACAGCATCCCGGGCTGCATCAGCAAGAGCGTTGCTGGGGTTGAGGTATGAGGCCCTTCCCCTCAGTTTGACACTTCTGAGACCACATCTGGAGTAGCGTGACCAGGTTTGGGCTCCACACTGTGAGAAGGATATTGATGCTGGAGCCTGTCCCATTGAGCAGGGCAGGGGACCTAAAGGGGCTCCAGGGGAGATGGGAAGGGACTCTGGATCAGGGAGGGGAGCCATAAGATGAGGGGGAAGGGTTTTTAACTGAAAGAGGGGAGATTTAGATTAGATATTAGGAAGAATTTTTTTTACAATGAGGGTGGGGAGGCACTGGAACAGGTCAGGTGGTAGATGCTTCATCCCTGGAAACATTCAAGGTCAGGCCGGATGGGACCACCCTCACTGTAAAAAATGGCTTCCCTCTGTCCAGTCTGAGCCCCCCCCCCCCTTTCAGTTTCAATCGAGAAAAACTGAGAAATGAATTGGGAAATTGAAGAAAAAAAAATTCCTCAATTCCTTAAACCTTTAAGACTTAGGAGCCGTGTGTAGAATTATAATTCGTGAAAGAAGAATTGAAAGAAATAGAAAAGCAGCCGGGGGAGGGTGGAAATAAAAAAAAAAAAAATATAACTCTAGATGTTTTTTTAGCTCTGCGAATCGTAAATTTACTTAGCACAATTGTCCTTATTCTAGGTGTTTGGGCCTGCAGATTATATGTTGTCAGGATTTAAAAATGCGCTTTTTTTTTTTTGGAGGAGGGGGAGCGGTGCGGGGGGGTGGCGGTGCAGTTTGCGTGTGCACCGCCCCCCCCCCTCCCCGCACCTCCAGGAGGAGGTTTGCGGTGCGCCCGCTGGGTGGCGCCATAACGGCGGGAGGCGCTGCCTGGGCGCGGGTGGGCCATGGCGGCGGCGGCGGCGGCGGGGAGGCTGCCGGCTCCGGCTCTGCTCCTCCTGGTGGCTTTGCTGCTGGGAGGAGGAACGGAGGGACCCGGTACCGTTTGGGCAGCCCGCAGCCGGGGAGCCGAAAAACAAAACAGCCTCCGCCGCGCCGCCAGCGGCCTCTACCAAGGCGTCAGCGGCCTCTTCGGCGAGGACAACGTGAGGGCCCTGCAGAAGGTGAGCTGTCGGTTGCTTTCCCCATCCTCCCCCCCCCCCCCCCCCCCCCCCCGCCGCCTCACCGTCCCCGTTCCCCTTCCCTTTTTTTCCCTCCGGGGGTGACCGGGAGGTTCTGTGAGGCAGAGCATCCCCGGGAATCCATCCCCGTCCGCCGGTGCTCGGCGCTGGACCCGCGGCGGCCTCGTCTCCTGTGCGGGAGCATTTGCTTTGGGAAGGAAAACAGGAGGCGAGGCTTGATGTGGAACAAACTGGGGGGGGGGAGGTGACAATAATAAAATAAATCTCTAAATAAAGGTTATTTCGGGTGGGGGAGAACCGCTATCGGTGAGGAGCCCTCCGACTGAAGCGTGGTCTCCCCATCGGCAGAGCATCCTCTGTAGGGCCACATGAGAACTTGCAGGATAAAGCATGCAGGCAGACAGACCTATACATTCCTCTGCTCCTTCTTTCTTCAGCCAGTAGGAAGAAATGAGAGTGTTAAATTAACCTGTAAATGCATTTGGGGCTGATGCCGGGGATATCTCTCAGTTGCTGGATAAAACTAAATCTCTGCTTTGCTTTACTAATGCCCATTGCTAGTAACAGTGTCTGCTTTAAACTTCAGAACGATGGTAAAGCTGATAAAGTGCATTTTTAAATCCTGCCAACTTATAAATTTACATGCCAGAACACTTAGAATAAGGACAATTGTAATAAGTAAATTTATGATTCGCAGAATTAAAAAGCATTTAGAGTTATATTTTTTTCCCTGGAGGACTTCAGAATGGTCTGCAATTCTTATTTCATGAATTAGAATTTTCATGACTACTAAATCTTAAAGTGTGTTTAAGGAATTGAGGATTACTTTTTTAATTTTCAATTTTATTTCCCAGTTTTTCTCGAGGTTGACAGAAAGGTTTGTGAATGGGGTGGATATATTAATGGACACATTCTGGAGAATATGGACTGATTTGTTAGATGTTCTTGGAATTGATGGTAAGTGTGATGCCTGTTAACTCTTGAACTTTATCAGCCTGTATCAGTGTTTAAAAGTATAGATGGAGCAGGAAAATAATTATGTTTTGTCGGGCTGCATTAAACATCCACCCATGGTATCTGTGCTTCACGTGGCTTTGATTTTGCTCTCAGTACCTTCAAACAAGAGGACTAAAACCAACCGTTCCATTTCTTGGTATCATGATTAAATGGATGCTCACAGCCAGGAATGGTGCAGGGAAATAAAGGAGGATTAGAAGAAGGAAGGGTGCAATTGAGAGCTGTTAGAATACAACTTTTACAAACAAGGATCCTTGGTCTCAATGTAAACTTTGACCTTAGGCCCTAGTTTGTCTTTGAAGAACCTTTAGCACTTCTGGTTTGAAGGAATTAATTCAATTGCATCACTGGAGCTGAGCCAGTAATACAAAGAAGGTCCATCCAGAACTGGATGAACTAGCTTTACCCCTCCTTTTAGAAAGCACAGTTGTGACCCCGCTGCATGACCCTTTGAAGCTGCGCTTGCATTTTTACCCTTAGCACTTTGGCAGGCGCTCATTAATATTCTGTAAATTTTCCTTTGTTTTTCAGCTTCCAACTTGACTCATTATTTCAGCCCGGCGGCAATCGCCAACAACCCGACCCGCGCTCTTCTGCTCATCGGTGCCATTTTACTTGCCTATTGGTTTTTATCTCTCTTCCTTGGATTCTTCTTCTATCTCCTGCACATGCTGTTTGGTCGCTTTTTCTGGATTGCGAGGGTTGCCCTTTTCACTCTCTCGTGCGTGTACATCCTCCAGAAGTACGAGGGTGACCCAGAGCACGCCGTCCTGCCGCTCTGCTTTGTTGTAGCCGTCTACTTCATGACGGGGCCGGTTGGATTTTACTGGAGAAGAAACAGCAACAGCAGCCTCGAGGAGAAGATGGATCACCTGGATAGTCAGATCAGACTTCTGAACATCCGTCTTTCTAGGGTGATTGAAAACCTGGACAGAGGGGGTGACCAGTGAACCAGCCCCCATAGACCACTCTACACCAGCTCTAGGAAATTCCTAAGCACTGTCTCATTCGAAGTTACAAAGCAACAAAACGTCACATGGTAAAAAGTGGGCAAAGCTATAACTTTTCATCATGTGTGAGACTAATTTATCTAGATTATACACTCAGCCATCATACTTGTAGGAAGGAAAAAACACATTTAAAAATCCAGCTGTATATTCAGAGAGTTTTATCCAGTAATAGAATTTTCTCAGTAGATAAACGCTTACTTTTACAAGCATTTAAAAACATCTTTTGTAAAGTTTTTATAAAAGCAAATTAAGTAGTCTTTCAAATATTGAAATTGAGCTAAAGATATGCAAATCTGAGACTTAAAATGTTAAAAAGAAAAAAAATAATCGCAAGCTACCAAACACTTCCATTGAGAAGTAACTGCTGTGGGTCCACTTTTTTTTTCTTTTTTTTTTTTTCCCAAAGTTGTGAATGTTTTTATTTTATTGTTGGTTTATTTCATTGCCTTGAAGTTGCCTTTTGTAGAGTATCAGATGATGAATTTTCTGGTATCCAGGCCAAAAAATTCGCACCATAGCTTTTAATAGGAGGTGGGGAATAAGGAAGAAGGAATATTTCATAAATTTGAAGTCCTTAAATGCCAGTCCAATGTGAGGAATTGAGAAGTATATGTGTGGCATTATTTAATTGCATTTCATCTTGAGAACTTTAGTTTGGTGTCTCATAGGAAATCTCTTTTAGGAAGTTGACAGAAAAGGAAGAGATACAGTGTGGCAAATAGTAATTCATAGTTGATCTTCACAGTTGAGCATTTGCCAAGTTTAAGTGCATAGTATGAAACGTGATTTTTAATCTCAGGACCCACGTGCTTTCTCAAAAGAGGCAGCAGTTAAAACTCTTGCAGATGTATTGTTGCTTAAAGCTTTCTCAGGACCAATAAGCAGCAATAAATTATCTTCAGGAAGATCTGGATTTTTTTCTAAAACCGTAATAGTTTTATAAGAGCTTTTTGCTTGAAGTCTTGTGTCCTCACTATATTTGGGTTGGGAGAAAGTGAGTCACCTTATGAGAAGGGTTTATTGAATGGTTGTAGGAGCTTTGGAGCAATTTTATTCTGAAGGATTCTGTGTATTTGTAACTTTAGGATTAGCTAGCTTGGTAGACCATCACTGGTTTTGTAAGCTTTGCTGAAAAGCATTGAAACAAAGGGAACCTCAGGGAAGAAAGTGGGAGAAATGGTGCCATGGCTGGTGAGGGGTCTGGAGAGTAAGCCTTATGAGGAGATGGTTCAGCCTGGAGGAGGCTGAGGGGAGACCTTGCTCCCTACAAGTACCCGAAAGGAGGTCGTAGAGAGGTGGGGGTCGGTCTCTTCTCCCAAGTCACAGGCAATAGAACAAGAGGAAATGGCTTCAAGATGCACCAGGGAGGTTCAGATTGGACATCAGGAAACATTTTTACACGGAAAGGGTTGTCAAGCATTGGAATGGGCTGCCTAGGAAAGTGGTTGAGGCACCATCCCTGGAGGTATTTAAAAGATGGGTTGACATAGTAACATGGTTTAGTGATGGGTTGTTGGTTTTTTTTGTTTGTTTTGCCTTGTTTTGTTTGGTTTTGGTTTTTTTTAATCAGAGTTAGGTTGGTAGTTGGACTAGATGATCTTAAAGGTCCCTTCCAACCTAGATGGTTCTATGATTCTTTGATATAACAGGGGGGAGGGAGGGGCAGCATCTGAACCCTAGTGATGAGCACAGTATCAAAACTATCAGAGGTCAAATGGACCACAGCTGAAGAACCACTTATTCCATAGTGTCTAAACGAACAAGTAAAAAAAGGAACCAAAATTGGTCTTTGATAGGGACTGGCTAAAAAGGAAGGGGAACAAACAAATATGAATAGGTGCTGTTGCTTCACCAGTGACTGCCAGCTCCAGGGGGCTGGGCCATGGAAGCCAAACAGAGCTGGGCACTTGGTCTTTGGCTGCTTCTTTTGTTGGGTAGAGCTTTTGTTGGGTGTGACACCTAACTGAATGTAACTGGGGGGGTGAATTTATTTTTCTCTTTATGCTGAAGCTTAATGCTCTTAAAATGTGTGTTACATGCCTAACCTCTTTTGGTCTGTATGTGACATTGACATGAGGGATTCTTTTAAACTCCATGTTAATGGCCTTTACTCCAGACTGTGATCACTTAAGTTCAACACAGTTGAAGTTCATATGCAGCTGGCACTGTTGTGATCCATTTTAATTTTTTATGTCACGTATAAATCCCCCGCGTCCCATTTTTCAAGAAATGCATATTTGGAGTTGCAAAGTAACTGCTTTTTATAACTGAAAATCTTTCCCATGAGCAGATAGGTCCTATGGCCACAAACAGGCCGCTTTGCAAAGCTGAAAATGTAAACTGCTAAACTGCTGTATACTCCTTTTTACAGCTCCTCTACCGTAGTATTACAGAGTCTTCCCTGTAAACTCAGTTTTCCCCACTGTTGTGCACAAAGGACTGGGCTGAAACACCCACCTGGAAATTGGGAACCAATTAGCAAAGCTTGTCAGGTCTTCATGCGTTTTGCTAAATTTGAGGCCTGAGGACCAAAGGCTGCAAACCTCGCTCGTGTAGGCGGCTCCCTCGACTTCCGTAGGACTATGTGCATGAGTCAGTTTTGCATAGATTGTATTTTATGTAGTCCATATTTAATGCTGAAGGTAAAAATACTGAATCGTTTATATATCAAGAGTTGTCTATGATAAAGATTTCTTTTAAGATACTATATAAAAGTTAATTTGGATTGTAGTTTCTCCCCGTCTTGCTCTAGTCGCTTATCTTAGTTTTGTAAAATCAGCCCTCCTGTATTAATGCTCTTAATTTTGATCATCCTGCTGCTTGAAAAAAAAAAAGTATTTTTGTATTTACTTGCTTCCCATGTATAGCAAAATGTTACGTGAAAAGCGGTATATATAAAATTGGATATTTTTAATCAGTATTTTTCCCAGCGCTCAGTTTTCACATTAGTCAAATTCAGAAGTAATGGGTTTTTTTTAAAGCACAATCTAATCTTCAGTATATGTGTATATATATACTTTAAAAATGCTCTGTATTTTTAATCATGCACTGTAGTGAAAGCGCTTTTGGGACATGAACGTGGTATTGTATTTAATCTCTTTCAACTTTTGTAAATACCTTTTACAAGTATTTTCCATCCCGAGTCATCTAGTTTGCCCGTGGTGGTTTTTGCTCTGTTTTTAAGAACTGGCAGCGGTCGCACTGCTTTTCTGTTGCCATTGCTGGGAGCAGCTCCTGCCAGTTCACAGGGACGTGCAGGTGTCACCTTGTCCCAGATGTGGGATGTGACAGTCTCGCCCGGGTGGGTGGCAGAAATGGGGCTGAACCCCCAGCTCTGGGTGACCCCAGCCCCTTGCTGTGTCGGAGTGAGCGGCAGGGTCTCAGCCCTCCTTTGCCAGCCCCTGCCCTCGGCGTTGGAGCAACACGGCACAGGTGACACCCGTGGGGTGCAGTGGGAGGGGGGGGACACCCCCTGCCTATCCTCCCCTCCCCTGGGCTCCCAAGCGACCGACTGACTTCCCGTCTGCGGCAGCCACCTCAGAGAACGTCACCCACGTTAAAAGATGGGGTCCGGGCTGGCAGAAACCCCGGCAGGGTCTTCAAGTGTTTTTAAACTTCAAGACCTCATATTTGAAACTTGCTGGAGTATTTTCGATACATTCACATTTTTTTTTTTGCCAAACTAACGTGGGGGGCACTTTGTTTGGAAGTACACTCCTCGGCTGTAGATAACCCCCCCCCCCCCCCCCCCCCCCCCCCCCGGTCGTGCTGGGGGGGTGACGCTGTTACCAGTGGTAGTGGGTGTCAGTGCCGTGTATAAACCGGTGTGATTCAGTGCTTAGTGCTGTGTCCTTCCAGTTGTGTGAGCTGCTTTTACAGACTCGTTGCATCCTTAGTGTGGAAAACAGACCAGTGTCAATCTTCGCTCTTCGGTGGTGTGGAAATTTTGAACCCGTGTGATTTGCCTCGCGTCCTGATCCGTGTTTGGCAGCTAATGACGTAAAGTGACCATAAGTTGTTCTTCTGTCTGGCTTGGGGAAATAAAAAAGGTTTTTATTGTATCCGCATGTATTTTAAAGCTTTTTTTTTTGGATGATTCCACGGCGGCACGTGTTGAGGTTGATATTTATTTTATTTTATTTTTTCCCTTTGATTCGGAGGTGGTGTTTGCTTGGGGGGTAGCGATTCCCAGGCAGGAAGAGTGTTCTTGTAAAAAAACAAAAAAAAAAAACCCAAAAAAACTGGTCCAAAGAGATGGTGTGCATATACTTTAGACATATATGATCCATAGGGAAATATTAGATTCGACTGCTCTTAGCGTTGTTACGAATAGACCAGGCTTCCCTATTGACGGAGCTACACCTGCCTTTATTTATGATTTATCCCATCGCTGTTCGGCGTCGCTGGGTGTTTGTCGACGGGTTCCACCAATCGGCTGCGGTTGTTGTGACGAAGCTTCAAATAAATGTTGAGTGAAACTTCCCCCCCCTCCCCTCACGTCCCTTGGCTTTGTCAGGCGGTGGCGCAAACGGCGGTTCCCGCGCTTAGAGGCGGAGAGGGCCGTGCGCAAGAGCGGAGCGGGCCGTGCGCAGGCGCGGAGCGGCGGGTGGGCGGAGCCCCGAGGGGCGGCCGCCCCTCGGGGCTCCGCCCACCCGCCGCTCCGCGCCTGCGCACGGCCCGCTCCGCCCCCACTTCTCGCGAGAGCGCACCACCTCTTCCCTCCCGGAAGTGGTCGCCGCAAGGAGCCGCACGTGTGCCCGCTTCCGGTCCCGCCGCCGCTGCTGCTATGGGTCGGGCGCGCCGCCGGCACAATTGGAAGGCCCGGCTACCGCAGGGCACGGCGCGGCCTCCTCTATCCTCCCCGCCGCTGGAGCTGCCGCTGGAGCTGGGAGGTGCGGTGGGACCCGGCCCGGTGGGACCCGGTTCGGTTCTCCTGAGCGTCGTGTATCGTTACCGTCACCCAGGGGTCCTTCACGACCGTTCAGAGTAGAGTTATTATCGTGCCTTTACTGTCGCTCTATCGCGCTTCCACGGGAGGCGTTACTGTTGCTTTAAAGTATCTTACAGGCCTTGCCTTAATAGCGCCGTTAAAGCAAATACTAAAAACGATTTTTACGCTTGACGTGTTTATGCTGAACCTTCGCCTTCTCAAATGTTACTTTTTTTAAAAAAAAAAGATAGTCGACATTCATCGTTGTGCTGTTTTTATCGCTCAGGATCCACTAATAGGGGTTTTAGCCTTAGTTCCTGGCTGGGGGAGGTGGGTGGCCGTGGGGTCGCGCCGGGTTGCAGTGTCCTGGGCTGCCCCCTCACCTCCGGGAATGCAATAAAAAAGCCAAAATTTCATAGCCTTGTTACGTAACAAGCCGAGGAAAATTGCCCTCGGGGCTTTAGGAAGCACGGGGTTATCAAATCCCCACTTTCATGGTCCTTTGCCCTTGTTGCTGCTGCTGATGCAGGGTTTTGGTTGGTTTTTTTTTGGCTGGGGGTGAGGGTTGTGTTTGCTTAAAGCGGCTAAATGTAACACGGTGTGCAATAATCCCGTTAAACAGCGTGCCAAAAATAGCCCCCCTGGCACCAGGGAATAACTAAGCAAATGCTTTCAGATGAAGCAACGCTGAAGGGGATTGATGGAAGTAACGCCCTGGTCCTGCCATCAAAAAGAGAGAAGAAGAGAAAAGCAGCTCCCGTCGTGCAACAGCAGAAGAAACCCCTGAGCAAGAAACAGAAGAAAAACCTGCAGAAAGTTTTAGAGCAGAAGGAAAAGAAAAAACAGGTATGTTGCTGCTCACTGGTAACTCCAGCTTTGTCAGTTTGGTTAAAATGATAAAGTTAATACCCTTTGGTTGGAAAAAGTTAAGGTTAATGTTAATAAGCAGCTGTAGAGGCTCCCTGATTGGTGACACGACTACGTTGGTGGTGTGAAAAACCAGTGGAGGTGTGGCTTCTCTGCAGAGAGAGCGAGCGGTTTTTTGGGATGTGACCTGTCCGTGGCATCTCAAGGATGTGCAGAATCTGAAGTTTAAGTTAAAACAGCACAAACTACCCCTTTTCTGGATTTTTTGGCAGAAATGTGCTGTGCCCATGGACTCCTGAGCGTAACTCGTGGGGGAAAAGCCTTCCCCTCCCTCTCTGTGGAACAGGTGTTGGAATGCCCTGTTTCTGGGTTCTGGTTCCTGTTCTCTCTTTGAGCCTGACCACATAGATGCTTGTCGTGACGTATGTCACTAGCAGAGTAAATGACTTGATATTTTAAAAGCAGGTTGGATGAGAAGCTTTGTCCCACTGCAGAAGGCCAAGCTTGATGCTGCCGGTGCTTCTGAAATGTTTATTTCAAGCTCTGATATATTTTCTGTATGCAAGGGCAACTTTTCTGACTCTGTAAAAGCTTTCCAGCCAAAATTCCTGTTCTGTTTTAGTGTCTGAATAATGATTTTGCCAAATGAACTCTATTTTTGGAGGTAGTTTGAAACTGACCTTCTGCCAGCTCTGTGTCCCATGTGAGGGGGTGGAGTGGAGGCTTCCACTTCTCCAGCCCTCACTCCAGCATTTTAGTTCAAATCCCTTTCCTTTGCTGTTGTGTGAAGGGTGCAGCTCAGCTTTTCACTCCAGCGATGAAGGGTCAAGTCCATGTTTCTATTTTTGCTCTGCTGTGGGCCTGAAATCTTCTTCGGAGAGGATTGACCATGGAACATCTTTACAGCTTCACAGCAGGATCTGCCAGAGTCCACCCTCTAACACTCAAGCGCAAACCTTGAGATGAAATTATTTTCTGGTGAAAATAAGACCTGGTTTTGGTTGTTTTTCCCAAATAGCGAGCTGAGTTGCTGAGCAAGCTGAATGAGGTCCAAGCTTCTGAGGCAGAAATGAAACTTCTGTACACCACTTCCAAACTGGGTACTGGGGAGCGCATGTATCAGGCTAAAAGGTAAAGCGTTATTTGGAAAGAACCATTCTGGTTTATCGCTGTGGTTGAAAACTTGGCAATCTTCTTACCTGTTTTTTCTTGATTATTTTTTTTTTCCTTCTTACTCTGCATAGGTCCTCCAGAATGGATGGAGTTAAATAGTTTTTTTTTTTTTTAATCTGATAATACAGTAGTAATTTTCTTGTTTTCCTGAGGAGAGGATGTTAGTTAAAATAACTGGTATTCACTTTCATAAAGGACTAAGTGGGTCACAATTATATACACATACTCTTACAGTTATGCTAAACCATGTAATTGGTGGAATAAACATTTACTTTCTTGTATCTGACAAAACCCAAGACTAATGCGGCCCTTAGTTACTGGATTTATCATCAGCTGCATTTTGGCAGAAGTTGAAATAAATTTAACTACAAAGATGTCTTCTGAAGAAATGAATAAGTAACAGCGTAGAGAGTGCTTAGACATGAATCCAGCCATTGGGTCAGCTGAGCTTTACCTAGCAGAGTCCTGAAAACCTCCAAGAGATCCTTGGAGAGCTGGGTGAGCCTCTCTGGGAACCTCTTCTGTTGCTGCACTCCACCCAAGGTATGGAGGTTTTCCCAGCTTGAGAAAAAACTGGGTTCAGGCTTGGGCAGTGACTTTTGGTGATACAAATTTTCTCATTTGTGTGGAAGACCTGTCTGCCTAGAGATCCTGGAGAACATTGACTAAAGCATAGTTCACATCTTGATGTTTTGCTCCAGGGTGGTACAGGAGCCAGGGACTGTCATCCCTGAAAAGATCAGGAGCATCAGTGGTGCAAATAAGAGAAAACACAGCACGGATTCTGAACCAGAGCCTGAGGAAGAACCCAGTAGCTCTGAGGAGGAGCAGGAAGAGCAGAAACAAGAACTTGAGAAGTCCTCAGGCAGTGGTTTGAACCTTGCTGACAAGCCTGAGGAGGGTGTGAAGAAGACAGTGGCTGACCAGCAGCTGGCTGGCCCTACTGCACCTGTTTGCCAGGCAGCCTCCACCAAACCTCCTTGCAAACCCGCGGTCTTCATTCCAGTGGATAGATCTCCTGAGATTGAGGTGGGGCTCTGTGAACAGTCAAGTGCTTGTCGAGGGGGTTGGAGATTATGGCACCTTCCATCAGATCAGGTCCCTGCAGACACCAGTGCTGCCTCCTGTCTCTGTCTCACACTGCGTGGCAGCACTTGGGATCCTTGTCCTGGCAAGTTGTACCCAGACATTTCTGAGCTTTAAGCCTGTCTGGCCTAACAGAAGGAAAATTAGTTTTGTTTTAGGATAAAAGCATTTGTCTCTAGATATAAATATAGAATTTATTAATCGTCTTTTATTGTTCTTTGCTGGAAAATCTTGTGAAGTCATTTCTATCTCTCCGTTATGCTGTATCTTGGGCTGGACAGTTTTATCCCACTGGCCGTAGGTAGGGGGTTCTGTAGAAATGGGAAAAGCTCTGCTTGTGTCTGAACAGACGAGACAGATGTGAAATGAGTTTTTGCTTGAAGTGCTCTATTAATAAACTCCAGGGACTCTGAAGTTTCACAAATCAAATTGCAGGGCTTGCCAGCAGCTTTCTGGGAAGCTGCTGTGATGACTAGTTCTTGGACAAGCTAGTGTGCTATTATTAGCTGCTTTAGAGATTTTTTGAGCCACAAAGCTTGTTGACTCCTTTGTGTGGGTTTTATGCTCTGAGGAAGGTAACAGTTGTCGATCTTGGGGAAAACAAAAAGGAGAGACAAAACAGTGCAACTCAAATGTGTGTTTTCTATTATTTAGGAAGCAAGACTAAAGCTTCCAATCCTTGCCGAAGAGCAAGTAATCATGGAAGCCATTAGTGAGAATCCCATCGTCATCATATGTGGAGAGACGGGAAGCGGTAAAACCACACAAGTACCACAGTTTCTCTATGAAGCTGGCTATGCTGGGTAGGAGTCGTCTTTTATTTGCAGCAAATGTAATTAGAAGAACTGGTGCTGAGTTCACTCTGGCTTTGTTTCTTTTCTTCTGATAGGGCTGAACTGAACCTGGTCTTTTCTGTGCAGTGGTAGTAGCCATCTTGAATGGGCTTTTAAAAAGTCTGAAGGGAATAAGGTTGTGACTTGTAAAAGTCTCCACATAAGCAATCTTTTGAAACCTTTAAGGTAAAAGTTTTCTTCAAAGCCATTGGCTTGATTTTCACAGAGGAGCTTTATTGCCTGCCCATCTCTGTTTACAGAGGTTTGTTTATACCTTTGCAAGAAAATGTGCGTTTTTTTTTCTTAAGAACACCTTTAAAAAGAGCTGTGGCTCATCTGATACTATCAGTAGCATTTACAAGCTTGAGCACCTTATAAGATGCTTCTGACAAGCTGCATCGGGGCATTCAGCTTCTGTGTTGCTGCTGCCCTGCCTGAACTTCTTCTGAAATGGCCCCCTGGACACCCCTCTGGCAATGGGGTCCTGGACTTCAGAGAGCTGGAATTAGAGAGATAACATTTGGGGAGAAAATTCCTGATAAAAATGCACCTTCAGATCAATACACAGGTTATCCCAAAGATTCCTTTCTGTCTTTTCCTTCCAGCTGTAACTAAAAGTGATTCCATGTGAGTGATGGTACTTAATTTAGAACCATCGCACAGAAATCCTGGTATCGTCTCTCTAAGTGTTTCTGGCTTTAAAACAAACAGCCAAATGACCCCTCCTTTTCTTCCCTTCACCTCTTTAGTCCAGATGGTGCTATTGGGATCACCGAGCCCCGGCGTGTGGCTGCAGTGTCCATGTCCCAGCGAGTCGCTAAGGAAATGAACTTGTCACACAGGTGAGGAGGGACAAAAGCTGAGGCCTTGCTGAGAGGATAAGGCTGAGATGCTCCATGTAGAGATTTAGATGTTGCCTGTTCCTTCTGTCTCTGGTGAAGAACTGTGGGCAAGTTACTTATAAACATCTCTGGGGGGTCGCCTAAAAAAAATAAGAGAAGCACATGCAGATTTAGTACTACTAATGGCTGTAAGTTAATCTTTAGAGAGAGCTTTGTGGAGATGGTGTGGGTGTAGTGGGTCTATCTGAGAAAGTGTCCCACAACAGTGAAATAAATTGAGCTGAGGTTGGTGTGTATCTCATCTTCTAGAGCTTGGTGTGCTCTCAGCTCTGGGGAGCTGATGATCTTTTTATCTTGTCTTGGCATCGAGTCTTAATTTAGTAAGGGTAAATTAGTAATTTAGTAATTTTCAGGCTACCTCCTGGTCTGAACGTGAATTTTCTGTTTCTCCCTATGCTTTTTCTTGTGGCTATCCTGGTATCTCGTCACAGAGTGGTTTCATATCAAATCCGATATGAAGGCAACGTTTCAGATGAAACACAAATCAAGTTCATGACGGATGGTGTGCTGCTGAAAGAAATTCAGAAAGTAAGTTGATGTCCTCAGTGTTAAAAAAAGGACAGTCTTTTCTCTAGCTAGGATGAGAGGCCAGTTGCTTTCCCTGGGTTATCAACAACCTCTCAAAGCAAAATCCCATTCAGCATGAGAGATGTATCTCATCTCAACTTTTTACATTCCTGCCCAGGTTCCTAAATCTTGCTGTTTAAAATGAGAGCAAGGAAGAGAATCTTGGGAATTAGGCTGCTTCGTGTAGGGTAAACACATTAAACTCTTCTCAAATACATGGGAGAGACGGCAGCCATGAAGGTGGCGGGTGGATAGTGTTTGTGTAGCTGTAGGTTGCCTGGACTTAAAAGATGGCCTTGTGTGAGGCTTCATGTGCTGAAATCGATCTCTCTTCTCAGGACTTCCTGCTTTCCAAGTACAAAGTCATTATTATTGATGAAGCCCACGAAAGGAGTATGTACACGGATATCCTGATAGGCCTCTTGTCTCGCATCGTGCCCCTTCGTGCGAAGGTAAGAAGCTGTTTTTCTGTGTTAGTTTTCAGTCTGCTGGGGAGGGGGCTGTTAGACAGGAAGAGGCTCTGGAGGAGGGACTGTGTGACATGGAAATCAATGGATATCTGATGGAAACCATGAAATAATGCTCAGATAACCTGTTTGTCTCTCCATATAATCGAACACATTGTTTTCGATACTGTGTGTATCCTCTGTCACTTCACCTGGTGCTTTTGTTGTCTTTGATTTTGAGTGCTTTGGTGCAGAGGTTTGTATCCAGCCCTGCCGGCCGCTCTGGGTTTTGTGGGCTGTGTGGCTTTACCTGCTGTCTGCTTTTGGGCACAGATAACTCCTTTCTCTCCCTGCAGAAAGGGCAGCCCCTCAAGCTGATCGTCATGTCGGCCACCCTTCGCGTTGAAGATTTCACTGAAAACAAGAGGCTGTTTTCTGTTACACCTCCCATTATTCAGGTATCATTCTCCCTGGGATCTGTGTCAGATGTAACGGCTGAAAAACAGTTTCCTTTTAAAAATTAATTAAAAAATAGGGGCACTCTAATCTTTCTAGCTGGTGCTGAAATCCTTCAGATATCAATTTAAAAATAGCTATTTTTTTTTAGGCTATTGTTTCTTGGTGTTTTTCTTTCCACTTTTATCAGAAAACCACCCCAGCAGAATCTGATTGTCTTGAAAAACTGTACATTATAGTTCAGGAGAGCTAG
>BJBW01003175.1:221210-238743 GCA_004320125.1 Scolopax mira | reverse complement strand
TGCTGGGGCTACAACAGCAAACAAACCCTGTTTTGTATTTTCTCTCTAGGTAGATGCAAGGCAATTCCCTGTAACCATTCATTTTAACAAGAAAACCCCCCTAGATGACTACAGTGGGGAGTGCTTCAGAAAGGTGTGTAAAATCCATCGAATGTTGCCCGCAGGTAAGGTCACTGCTGAGAACCTTTCAAGTTCTTTACACACATTTAAAGTTTTCTGGGTTGGTTTGGTTTGGTTTTTTTGGGGGGAGGTTTTTGTTGCTTTGGTTTGTTTTGGGATGAGATTTTTTCCTAAGATGGACATGAGACTGCAATGATATGTTTTGTGCTTTTACTTAAAAAGTTTTTCTTGTGCAAATTACCCTTTGATTAAATAATAGTTACATTAGCATACTTCTTGAGGGAGTAGTAGAAGACAACTACAGCCAAACCCCCTGTTCTTTCATGTTACTCCACAGTATATTTGACCTGTCTTTTATCAAAAATGAGATTTGAAGCTTTTCAAGGCAAAATACACATGCTACAGTTAAGACTGATTTTTTTTTTTCTCTTGTAGGTGGGATTTTGGTGTTTCTAACAGGCCAGGCAGAAGTTCACTCTCTCTGTAGGAGGCTAAGGAAAGCCTTTCCATTCCAAAAGAACAACACTGCAGGTAATGCTACAGAGTAAAAAGGACTGTTAAACTTTGTATTTAGCTCACTGAGGAATGGGCTTGTTTTGCACCTGAAAAATAAGAGCTTTTATTTAAAAATAAAAAAAAGGGGGAAAAAAAAAAAACCACAAAAACCCTCCAAACAAACAAAAAAGAAGGATTGGGGAAAGGGCTCCTTGTGAATGAGTTTGATGACTGATTCTTAAGTTTGTGCTGGTTTGAGTTTGGGGAAAGGGTTTATGTGTATGATGCCTTCCAGTTGCTCAGCATTCGTTGCATTTCTTCACTTACTGTATTGGTCATGAGTTAAAGTGAAAATTCTGCTGCTTGTTGGAAACTATTTTTAGGATAGTGGAATTTCCCAAGATGACTTTAGAAAGTTAGACAGTCAAATTCTAATATATCTTGGCTAATTTTCTCCTGAAGCTCAAGGACACAGTTGCTGTGTGTGCTGCTGTTAATCCTCTGTGCGGTTCCCAGATGGATTGATGACATTTAACATGTCTGTCTCTGCCTTCAATGTGACTGTTTGCCTCTTTCATCCTGTGGCACTTTTTGAATCCCCTAAAAGATGGGAGTGGGACCAGACTCACCCCACTACCTTTTCCAGGAGGAAAGTGTGCTTGGCTAACAGTAGTTCCACTGACTGTTTTTGTAGGAGATGATGACAAAGAAGAGTCATTGGAAGAAATCAGAAAATTTAAGAAGTCGAGGAAACGGAAGAAAGTTATGGTAATGAAGCCAGTAGTACTACCTACGCTGATACTGCTGCATTATGAGCAGCAGAGTGCTAACGTGTGTCCCGGGATATAACGGGCAAGAGATTGATTTCAGTTGAGTACTGACCATTACAAGTTTAATGGAAGGAGTTCCAGACTTGCTGGCTCCAGGGCTGCTCCTCATCTTGACATTTGTTACCCAAAATTGGGACTGATGTGTCAGTGACAAGGGGTTGCATTTGGCTTCTGACCAAGTCCTGCGTGCACTTGGTTAGCAGATCTTGATGTTATAGATACACTGTCTGCTGACATTGGATCCTTGTAGCCAGAGGGGCCTGAATTAAAGAAATTTTACTTTTCCCACTATGCTACAAGTGAATAAGCCTGGCTCAGCACAAAATGCTCCTTAAAATACTTGTATTATTGCCCCCCTGACTGTCACAGTTAGCAAATGCTGAACCTCAGCCTTGAAATACAAATGAAATCTCTCAATCCCTCTGTCACCTTCAGGTCAATGGATGTTTGCAGTAAGTGCTCAGCTTTGCTTTCAAAGCAATAAAAAATGCTGTTTGTGTCCTCCCATAATGCTCTGTGCTCATCTTTCCTGTCTTTCTCAGACACTCCCCAAGATTGATCTGGACAGTTACTCTGTTGTACCAGTGGATGAAGGAGATGAAGACAGAGATGCTGAAACAGATGATGATATTGCAGGATCTGATCTTGACCTTGATTTAGGAGATGGAGACTCAGAAGAAGGTTTGTCACTTACAGAATAAAAATTCCTGATCTCCTGTCACCTGCCAAACGTGCCACATAAGCCAGTTGTCCTTTGCTAAACTGGTGTGATAGCACAGCAGTCCTGTGTTGTGGAAAAGCTATTAAGGTTTTCCAGCTTCAGCTTTCTACCGAATACTTTACTGGTTTTAAATGAGGTTGTGTTTGTGAAGACATTGTTGGGACTATGCCTGGAAATCCATTGGCTATGTATTTAACGTTATCTCTTTCTTCACAGATGAGAAATCTGACTCCTCCCTTCCACTCTATGTGCTCCCTCTCTATTCTTTGCTAGCGCCAGAGAAACAGGCAAAGGTAAAGGATTTATTGTCATGATGAGTAAATGATCTTTATAGATACGCCTGATCATTGTCGAAAGTCATACCTGCTTTGTGAGTTAAAATTTCCATCTCAGGCTATCCATCAGTGGCCCAGTGGGCAAGTTGGGATGGGATCAGAGGAGGCCTCGCTTGGGCTGGCATCTCCCTAATGAGCCAGCTCAGCAAGTTGGGAGAGGTGCAAAGTGACAGTCCTGCAGCCCATTAAAATTAGTCATGGTCCTGGGGCACATCAAGATCCTGCTGCCAACAGGCAGTTCGTACAAATTCTTGCATTCCCTTTTGGGCTTTGGAGGTGCCAGCAGTATGTCTGAATTGACTCAGCACTGGTGGTTGCTCCACCTGGAGCCCCTGTGGATGTTTCTGAGGGATTAACTGAGCTGGACAGAGCTCCGGAGCTGGAGACAGAGATTGAAGTCTTTGGTTAATTTCACCAGCAACCCCTCCAAGTTGACTGCCTGTCTTTTCTGTTGCTGGCAGTGCATTTCAGGTGTCCACCTGTTTCTTGTAGGTATTCAGTGCTCCTCCCCCTGGCACGAGACTCTGCGTTGTAGCCACCAACGTGGCTGAGACATCGCTGACCATCCCAGGCATCAAATACGTGGTGGACTGCGGAAAGGTCAAGAAACGTTTCTATGACAAAATTACTGGGGTTTCATCTTTCAGAATCACCTGGATATCTCAAGCCTCAGCTAACCAGCGGGCAGGCCGGGCTGGCCGGACGGAACCAGGGCACTGCTACAGGTTAGCTACCTGCCCTGGAGAGCGTTAGAAGGAGGGGAAAAAAAATAACAACAAGCCCAGTGAGTGTCAGCGTGAATTTGGCACCTTCTTCCATGCTTTGGCTCCTTTTCACGAAGACCTAGTGCTTCTTGAAACATTCTGGTTTTGCCTGCTCTTCATTCAAATAGAGGTGCAGCCAAACATGAACTGTCACCGGTGATGTTGGTTTGACAGTTTGGCTTCTCAGGGGCCTTTCTCTTGTTCAAAACCCTTATTTTGGTGGCCAGGTTAGCATGGATTCTACTCCAGGTCAAGTTTTTGTGAATATGGCAGCATGCTCCAGCCATGTAAATAATTAGATGATTATGTAAATAGTATCCACAGCTGTCTTTTTAAAAATTTCTTGCCAAGTTTTCATGCAAATCTTTTGAGTTAAGATTTCTTTTAAGTCTCTAAGCAGCACTTGTGGTCTCCTAGGTTATACTCTTCAGCAGTCTTTATGGATTTTGAGAAATTTTCTGCTCCAGAAATAACAAAGCGACCAGTAGAAGACTTGATTCTGCAGATGAAGGCATTAAATATAGAGAAGGTGAGGTGTAAATTTGCTTTGTACTGCTGTGCTCATTGAAGTGGCTGCCTCTAGGAGCCAGAAACAAATGCAAATGTTTTTTATTGCTTGAGGTGCTGGCTTGTGTTAAAAATTAGTATCCTGGGACTTGATTTTGGTTCTGCAAATTGCAGAAGCTGCCATGAATTTCACCAGGCCCTAATAGATACATTTGTTCAGGTAATAAGAGCGTTGTCATATTCTTAGTAGTGAAAAAAAACTGTCCAAACAGCGGTAGTGTTTTGGAGATAGTGGGGCACTTTTAGAAAGGGCAATATGTGAAGTTAGACCTTGAGGCAGCCTGCCCCAGGCGGTGCCTGGAGTCAGTGGCAGCTAAGGGTGAGGCTGGTATTCCTGTTTCCTAATGTTTTTGTTCTAGGCGTTTCCTCCTATTCTATGTCCTTTCCTCTTGCTCCTGGCAAACATCCTAAAGGTTTTTCTTTGGCATATGTAATGAGAGGGGAGGGTTTTGCTCCCTTCCAAGACTTCTCACTGTGTTCAGACCCTTTTTTTTCAGTGGGAACCATGTCAGTGATGTACTGAGCTGTATTTTCTCTTGCTGTCCATAGGTAATCAACTTCCCGTTCCCAACACCACCTCCGGCAGAAGCACTTGCAGCAGCTGAGGAGCTGCTGATAGCCTTGGGTGCCTTGAAGGAACCCCCTATGACGGGAAGGTAATGTCTGTTGTCCCCCACAACCACCACTCACATTGCTGCTCGGCCCCCACTGTCGAGGCAGTGAGCTCTGCTGTCCTCTCCTGCCTGCTTTTCCGTCTCAACCCTCACATACGAACAGTCTGGGGTTCACCTGGGTGTGTTTGGGGAGAGAAAGACTGTGCTAAGAATGTGACACGCAGGGCAGGTGGGAGCTGCATGAGAACAGGAGTCTTTCCCCCAGCCTTTGGGACCAGCACATAACAAAATCTGAGAAAACACATCAAACTAATTGGGCTGCCAGAACCAGAACCGCAAACTTGTTCTAATGCAGAAGTCACTACATTACATGGCTTCTCTCTCCTTCCCCCAGGCTGAAGCAGCAGCTGGCAGCAAAGCTAAGTTGCCCTATTAGTCCCCTGGGCAGGATAATGGCTACTTTTCCTGTTGCCCCCCGCTATGGGAAGATGCTGGCATTGAGCAGGCAGCACGACTGCTTGCCATACACCATTACCATCGTGTCTGCAATGACTGTCCGGGAGCTTTTTGAAGAGTTTGACAGGTGAGTGAGGATCCTTTTTACAGGATGCATCACCTTGTGACAGCTGATGCCTCTCTTACATTGAGGCCCCTCTGCCCTTAAGCACAGTGCTCATTTATGCTCTTTGGTGTTTCTTTTAGGCCAGCAGTAAGTGAGGAAGAGACGGCGAAGCTGAAGGGGAAGAAAGCAAGGCTTATACAGATGCAAAAGCTCTGGGCTGGGCAGGGCCTGATGCAAAAGCTTGGAGACCTCATGGTGATGTTAGGTATTGCAGACAGTGGTTTCCCCATACTCTTCACTCTGTTCTCCTCATTATTCTCAGCTTTATACAGCCAAAGGCATCCTCGTGCTGTAGGGCTGAGTCCAGCAGCCAGTTTTCTAGGCTGTTCCTTGGGCGGCCTAGGGATCCCAGGCTAATGACGAGTGGGAGCTGTGATATGCACGTGTTGACTGTGACAGTACTGTCCCACAGTTGGTTTAATTAGGAGAAGTGATGGGCTAAGTTGTTTTCTCCACCTGCCTGTTCCTTTCCAGGCGCAGTGGGGGCCTGTGAATACGCTGGGTGTACCCGCAAATTCTGTGAAGAAAACGGGCTCCGATACAAAGCCATGCTGGAAATCCGGCGCTTGAGGGGGCAGCTGACAACAGCAGGTAAGCAGGGTTTGAAAGAAATCAACTGGGCTTTTTGTTGCAGCCTTTTCTTTCTATTAACTCCCTTTTTTCTCCTGTGCAGTGAACTCTGTCTGCGCCGATGCTGGCCTCTATGTTGATCCCAAGATGAAGCCCCCAACAGAAACTCAAGTAACTTACTTGAGACAGATTGTGCTGGCAGGGCTGGGGGATCATGTTGCCCGAAGGGTTCAGGCAGAAGAGCTTCTGGATGACAAGTGGAAAAATGCCTACAAGGTAAACAGCTTGATTTCACCAAATTCCTCTGCCCTGTGTGGCAGAAAGATGCTCCAGTGCAAAGCCTGGGCCTCCGAGTGGATGCAGTATTGGGGCTGCCTGTGCTGGCTTTCTACAACTTTTCCCTATAAAATTTAAGTTTCCAGTGTTGAGATTTCCCAGGCCTCATGTAGGTATTGTTATGAAAAAGCTAAGAAGTAACATTAGTCCATCTTGCAAAGTGCTTGATGTCTCCAGAGAAGGTGAAACAGAAAATTACAGCGTTGTTAAAAACCTCCATCACTTAAGGAAACCATGTAATTGTGCATCTGAGAGAGTCTGAAATTAGATGCAATCAAGAAATTGGAGTGCCAGTAGCTCTTCTTACTCTGCCTTAGTCTTCTGTGCTTTCTTAAAGACTGCTCTCCTGGACGACCCAGTGTTTATCCATCCAAGCTCGGTCCTCTTCAAGCAACTCCCAGAGTTTGTGGTGTATCAAGAAATTGTTGAGACTACGAAAATGTATATGAAAGGTGAGACTGCTGTGGTCCCTACTTGTTCTGCAGGTGTGGTGAGGAATTCAGAAATGCCTTAGCAGAATGTTTCCCTTCCTGTGATGACCGGTTCTCTCCTTTCAGTGTTTGTGCCTCCTGGGATTTGGATCCTTATGCTTCCTAGTTCTGAATCAGGGGAAAAATTCATAGAATCATAGAATGATTTGGGTTGGAAGGGACCTTAAAGTTTATCTAGTTCCAACCCCCCTGCCATGGGCAGAGACACCTCCCACTAGAGCAGGTTGCTCAAAGCCCCATCCAGCCTGGCCTTGAACTCCTCCAGGGATGGAGCATCCACGACTTCCCTGGGTAACCTGTTCCAGCACCTCACCACTCTCACTGTAAAGAATTTCTTTCTAGTATCTAATCTAAATCTCCCCTCTTCCAATTTAAAACCGTTGCCCCTTGTCCTTTCACTACACTCTCTTACAAAGAGTCCCTCCCCAGCTCTCCTGTAGGCTCCCTTCAGATATTGAAAGGCCATTATAAGGTCTCCCCAGAGCCTTCTCCTCTCCAGGCTGAACAACCCCAGCTCTCTCAGCCAGAAAGGAATTGGCCTGGTTTATTGCTTTTCTAGCAGAATGGGCTGAGTACCTGAAATAGCTGCTCTGCACCAGCCCTGTTAGACCTATTGCTGGTCTCTGACCAAAAAGAATGTAAATCTGTGAAGTTAGTTGACTTGAAAAATGAGATACAAGTAAACCTGTGGAGATGTGATCCTGACCCTCAACTCATGGGACTGCTAGCGAGTGGCAGCCCATGGCATCAATCCCTCATTCAGTGTGTGTTTTCCCTTCCTAAGGTGTCTCCGCAGTTGAACCCGAGTGGATTCCTGCCCTGCTGCCGCCGTACTGCCACTTTGGGAAGCCTCTGGAAAATCCTCCTCCGTCTTACTGCCCCGAAACAGGCCGAATTCGGTGTCACAGGCCAAGTGTCTTTTGTAAGTGTCTTGAAAAGCATCACTTGGTAGTTTTGTCCAAGAGCTGCTCTATAGTTATTGTGAAACTGCCTTTAACGAGACTGACCTTTCTGGTCTGCTGACTAACTCGGCCTGGACTGTTCAAAGAGCAGGTAAATAGCAGCATCTTCCCATTGGCACGGGCGTTTGATGCCCATCTGTTTCCCCTGTTAAGAGCAAGGCTGGCTGGGCGGTGGTAGCATCCTCCTCAGTGTTTTTTAGCTCCTCTGTTGTCACATCTCCCTTGGAAATTCACCCTCCTCTTGGAGCCTTTAGGAGCCTTGGTGTGATCTTTCTTTCCAGATCGCGTTGGCTGGCAGCTCCCTGCGGTGGAGGTTGATTACCCAGAAGGCATTGATCGCTACAAATACTTCGCCAGGTTCCTGCTTGAAGGAAAGGTGAGTGTGTTCCTTGATGTTATCAATAAGTTTTTAGTCCAATTGTTGGAGGAGATGAGCCTTGCAGCTTCCTCCTTTGTGTGTGCCTGGTGAGGTGGGGAAGATATCTTTAAAATATGAAACAGCAGGAAAATCAGAGTTTGGGTGAAGGAGAACTTCAAATTTAAGTCATGTTTTTGCAAAGGAAAAAAGCTATCGCTCGTGTCTTTGTCCATTCTGAGACGCAGGAGTCACCTAGCAAACCAGGCAGGACAAGACTGGTATGGAGATGTAGATGGGAGAGGGATGGTGATAGAGGATATGGGATGGAAGTATATAGTAGTACAAGTTCATTGATGGCTGTCTCCACGGAACAAATCATTTAATGTACTCATTATAACAAATCTTCCAGGTCATTGAAAAGTTGAGTTCTTACAGCCGGTATCTGCTGTCCAGTCCCCTCATAATGCTGAAGACCTGGTCCAAGTAAGTTGTTAAAAACAAGCTTAAGTTTGTTGTCTCCACCAAACGCTTTTAACTTCCTTTTAAAAAAAAAAAAATTCAATGCTGGGAAGGGTGTTCTAGATAGTGATCTTGGCTGTAGCTGCAGGGAGAGGAAAATAAGTTTTCCTACCAAGAAAAATCATGTCTCAAGAGAATAGGGCGATCATAAGGGCAGTGTGGAGGAACACAGGCAGCCTGCTGGTCACACTGACCTCTGCGGGCTGCTTCAGGCAAATAAACTGCTCAAAACGAGTAAGAAACTGTCAGATGAGCACTACTACTTCCCTTGCTTTACTTTGCAGTTTGGCCAGTTATACTGTCTTTATTTCTTTTCAAAAACATGTTCGCAAGAGATGATGGTTTTCTCATGGACTGTCAGCTATTGCTGTCCTCTGTTGTTTTCCAAAACAAGTTTTCTCTGAGTTTTTTCTGAATTTTTAAGGAGTTGACAGGTGCAAGGATTTTGAAAGACTTCATTAAAAGTGACTGATGTTATCTGAGGGTCCTACAGTTCCAAAGTTTTTTCCTGTTTTAGTCAATTCCCAGTTGAGCATGGGGCTGTGGGTTCCTTTGTGCTTTATGGTGTGCTGTGCAGCTGCAGAGCAGACAAACCTCACACCGTCAGCACCGGGAGCAGCCTGCTGCTACTTCAGACAAAGAAGAGTTTGGTGGGGACAAAGAACTACTTCTAGTGAACTTTTGTGAGCCAATGACATGTCTCTGTGTCCAGAGGTTGTGCTTTTCTACGTTTATATTTACATATCTACATTCTATATTCATACTCTTAATATTTTTAGAGGTTTAAAATCAAAAAGATGAGCTGAGTGCTGGAATGCTCTGCTATACTGTGCTAATGAACATTGGTTTATTGCACCCTTTTATTTTGGACTGATTTAGACTCCAGCCCAGGACAGAATCCCTCCTGCAGGCTCTAGTTGCAGAAAATTGTGATAATCGTGATGCTTTACTGGCTGCGTGGAAGAAAAATCCTAAATGTAAGTGTTCTACTTAATGATGTCATATCAGTGCAGACTTTGTAGCATCTCAAGCACAATGGAATTCCAATTTAATAAATGGATGATTTCACTTTATAGGCCTCAAATATTTACTGTTTTGTTACCAGAAACAGTAATGCTCTGTGGTTTGGTTTTTGTGAAGAACTGGAACTCCCTGTACTTAAGAATGCAACATTTATTTGTATTTTAAGATTATTTTTTCCTGTAGTTTCAGTTAAAGTGTGATGCTGTCAGTGAATACTGAGGGGAGGGAAATTTCTAAGTAAAATGGATTTTGTTCAATGTTCAAAGGTACCGGGTTCTGAGGGTTCTTGATAGAAGCAGCAGCGAAGTGACGCAGTGACAGCTTTCACAGAAATTCTCCCATATTTTATATTTTTATATCTGTGTGTGGGTGCCCAAGCTGCAACGCTGTCCTGGTGCTGGGAAGCTGGTTCTTGCTCTCAGCCTGTGAGCAGGGTGATGCTGTGGGGCCTTGTCTTGCCAGCGAGATCACTCAGTCCCTGGCTCCCACAGCCATCTAATCACTCCTCTCTTCCATTCCAGATCTGCTGGCGGCCTATTCTCAGTGGATCCCTGAAGCTATGCATGAGGAACTAGCCAAGAAGTGGCCTCCAGTAGCACTGTGAGGCACCTGACTGCTCTTGGTGGACTCCTTTTCTCCAAGATGTATTGAGAGCTTGGGTTTCCTTGGAAATCTGATGAGATGGATGGACTTGCTAACTGCTAGCTGTGGCTTTTTGAAAGCAAACTGGGTGTTATTCTGGTTTTCTGGAGAGCCTCCCATGTTCTCAGAATCCCTACCAGCTGTTTTGCTGGTATTTTGTAATATTAATGATTGGATAATTTTATCCATAGTGTTTTACAGCTTGTTTTTTTTTAACTGAAAATTCTCTTTGGACTATATTAGTCATATGGACTATAATAAATATGTATAGTTCTTGGTTTGGATGGGAGAAATGGTTTCTGTGTGGGATGCTTCAATAAGCAGAGCTTTAGACCCTTGTAAGATCCTTCTTCTTGTGTGACTGCAGATCCAAATGCAGACTTTGGTGCTTGTGCTGGGTTGACCCTGGCTGCTGGCTTGTTCCCTGGCCTCCTGGCAGGATGGGGCAGAGGACAGGGAGCACAAAAGCAAGAAAAATAACGAGTTGTGATAAAAATACTTTAATTAGTGAAGGAAAGAGGGGGGGGGAAAACCCAACCACCACCAAACAAATGATGCAAAGGCAACCACCACCTCCCACACAGTGCCCAGCCAGTTTCTGACCATCATGTTATGGGGCAGGGACTGTCCCTTTGGCCAGCTCAGGTCAGTTGTCCTGGTTGTGTCCTCTCCCAATTGTCTACTCGTTGGGGAAACGGAGGCGGGGGACAAGAGAAGGCCGTGATGCTGTGTGAGTACTGCTCCCCAGCAGCCAAAACACAGGTCTGTTATCTGTTCTGGTCACAAATCCCAAACAGCAGCACCTGGGCTGCCCCGGAGAAATCAACTAATTTGCTGTTGCTTGTAATAGCCTGGAAGAGGAGGAGCTGTGGGCAGTGGATGCTCCTCTCCCCACCTTCTGGAGGAAACTGGTGAGACCCATGAGCTGACAATGTGCCCTTGTGGACAAGAAGGCCCATGCCATCCTGGGGTGCATGAAGACGAGTGTGACCAGCAGGTGGAGAGAAGTCATCCCCCTCTGCTCTGGTGAGGGCCCAGCTGGAGCACTGGCTCCCCAGTTCAAGAAGGACAGGGAACTGCTGGAGAGGGGACAGTAGAGGGCTACAAAGATGAGGGTCCTGGAACACCTCCCTTATGAGAAGAGGCTGAGGCACTTGGGTCTTTTTAGTTTGGAGAACACAGAGGGGGGATCTGATCAATGCTTATAAATACTGAAAGGGTGGGTGTCAGGAGGATGAAGCCGGTCTTTTCTCAGTGGTGCCCAGGGAAAGGACAAGAGAAAATGGGCACAAACTTGAATATAAGAAGTTCCACCTAAACAGGAGGAGGAACTTTATTGGGAGATTGGTAGAGCACTGGAACAGGCTGCCCCGGGAGGTGGTGGAGTCTCCTCTGGAGACATTCCAAACCCACCTGGCTATGTTCCTGTGCAACCTGCTCTGGGTGGACCTGCTTTGGCAGGGGTTTGGGCTAGATGATCTCCAGAAGTCCCTTCCATGGGGTTCTCCTGTGGTTCTGTGACCCTGGCCCAGAGCAGGGCCTGTTCCCACCGCTCCACGCAGCGCAGGGGCTGCAGGCCAGGACACAAGGGAGCGTTAAAAATATCTAACAACTTTCTTTTTCGAGCAAGAAGGAAAATGGCCTGTTGTAGCTGTGTGTTTCTAACATAGATGCTGTGAGGCTGCGTGTTCAGCAGTAACCGTGGGCAGGAGGGTGCAGTGAGCTCTGGGCTGGGTGCTCTTCTCCAGCGAGGATGGCTTGGAAGCTGCTCTGCGCTTATGCGAGGGAAGAAAACAGAAGGAAAACATCGAGCCTATTTTCAAATTACAGAACTGAGTTTGGAAGACAAGGGAGGGGAAAAAAAATAAGTGGAGATGCCGGGGATTGAACCCGGGGCCTCATACATGCAAAGCATGCGCTCTACCACTGAGCTACATCCCCTGCTTGAACTAAATTTAGTGCGTGGTATATACGGAGTTACTACAGCCGGGACCAGCGGCTGGACGACCCCGCACCTCTTCCCGCACCGGCGCTGGCGGAGGGAGAGGCGCCGAACGGAGCGGTGGCTTCGCTAAGAGCGGGACGCGCTGCGGGGCGGCCGCCTCCTTCAACCCTAGGGCAGGAAGAGCCTCTGTCATGTCCGTCCTCGTTAGTATAGTGGTAAGTATCCCCGCCTGTCACGCGGGAGACCGGGGTTCGATTCCCCGACGGGGAGGATCTAGTTTCCTTTTATTCCCGGTTGCCGTTTTTTCCGGGCCTCCTGTGCGAAGCGGTTTCTGACGCACCCGGTGCAGCGCCGAGACGGGGAGGCTGCGTCACAACCCCACTCCCCCGGCGGCGGCGACGGCCTGTGGGGCGCGAAGTGAGACAGGCAGCGCCGCGTTTTTTAAACCGGGGAGTGGGACAGGGGGTCCGCCGCCCTTCCCAGTGCGCCTCTGAGCGGGGACCCTGGAGTCCCACCGCACCATGCGGCGCTTGGAAATCGGGGGTGGGGGGAGAGGAACCCCCGAGCGCCCCGGGAACCGCGTGGGTGAACCCAGCGCGGGGCATCGGCGGGGAGTACCGGCACCCACGGGTGCGCTGGGCGGGGTCCTATGTATGGCCAGTAAAGGGGCTCATAGGCGCCGAAATAGCTCAGTTGGGAGAGCGTTAGACTGAAGATCTAAAGGTCCCTGGTTCGATCCCGGGTTTCGGCAGAGTTTTTTCCCTGTCAGCGGGTCGTTTTGCCGCCGAGCGGAACCTGGGGGGCCGGGTCGGCGGTTCCTGCTGAGGGGCGGCCGTCGCGGGTGTGACCGTTGGAGAGTGGGGATCCTGCGGGAGGAACCGCTTCACAGAGCTGCGGGGGCAGCGAGGGGACCCCGCAGCGGGCGCTCGCCCATGGGCCAGCCCGCAGGGGCTTCCTGAGAGCCCGTCCTCGTTAGTATAGTGGTAAGTATCCCCGCCTGTCACGCGGGAGACCGGGGTTCGATTCCCCGACGGGGAGGCTACGTATATTTTTTCACTTTTAAAGTGTGAGGGGCGTTTTGGGGGGTTGGTTTATTTTTTTCCTTTCGGCACGATTTTTCTGATTTCCGATTGAGATTAAAACAAACAAACAAACAAAACCAAACAGTTTGCGTGTGCGCAAAACCCGCAGTATTCCTGTACTTCCAAGACCTATTCGAACACTGCCGTACAGCACCGGCAGCTCCCTCCGGGAGCCCCACGGCCGTCACGTCCCCGGGCTTCCCGGGACGCTGCCCGCGCCAGGGCCCCCCTCTGCCCTCCCCTCCCCGCACACGGGGCCGAGGAGGAGGAGGGGGAAAGGGGGCAGCGCAGCGCGATTCCCTCCCAGGCACCCAGCTGGTTGGTAGGCAGGGCCGCCTGCGTCGGCAAGGGGATGTAGCTCAGCGGTAGAGCGCATGCTTTGCATGTATGAGGTCCCGGGTTCAATCCCCGGCATCTCCACTTTTCTTTCCCCCCACCCCCTGGGTATCTATTTTATTCAGTGTTAAATAACAGAAAACCACCGTGAACGTCCTGCCCTTAAAGGCCCACGGTGCCCGCGACACAAAAAGTCTTTTTTTTTTTTTAATCATCTGGTTCTCCTCAGGACTATGCACCCACACCAGATTCTTGTGTCTCCCCGGGTATTTCGTTGCCACACCACAGCCCCGCAGGCGCCAAGGAGCCCCAAAGGAGGAAGGAAGCACCAAACCCTGAAATGCAGAGGCCACGCTGGCGTGTGTGACACCTCGCCACCCCAGAATCTAGCAGAGCTGGCTATGTCCAACCCTCTCTACCCTCTCTCCATTCTCGGGGGTCTCTGCACAGCATCCCCACGCCGCAGACAAAGGGCCGGGATGCCACAGGTGCCTGTGCTCCCTGGCTGTGATGGTGCGGGAGGTTTTTTCTGGCTCTGTGGTGTCCCCTCAACTCTGCTGTCCTTCTCCAGCTGGATGCTCATGGGCTGGATGCGAAGGGCCTTCGTTGGGGGGGTTCTTGGGAAGGAAGCTCCCTGCTTTTATCTCCTCGGGTTGGCCAGCTCACACAGTTCTGTCTCACCCGGGAAACTCTGAAAGGTATGGCACTGAGAGACCAAAGCCCATGTGGGGCTTGAAACAGCTTTTTTCTGCAGTTCAGTTCAGTTACCAGCTCTTTTATCTGCACTGTTCATTTATCAACAGCATATCCATCTCTCTCTGGCAGGGAGAGCTGCCTAGTGACAAACATAAAATGACATTTTCTGCCAGAGTGGTATAAATGATCCTTGTGCTATTTTTTTCCTGGTGTTAATTACTTCTAGTTGTTATTTGGAGCCAAATGCTTGGCTACAGCACAGGTAAGTGCAAAGATCCCTATTGTAAATAGCTCCCTGCACAGGACCTCTCCGAGCAGCTGTACCTCTGTGATCGATACACCCCACACATGAATACAGGAAAGAGACAGTTTTCCTGCCCCAGAGAGTTTGCAATAATAGCTACGAAGAGACAGGCCTTTTTTTTTGGCACAGGAAATGAGTATTTGTCAGCGTAACAGGTGATGGACTGTTAGGACCAACGTCCTATCATTCACCAACCCTGTCCTGAAATTGAAGCCAGGGGTGGCTGAGCAGATGGTGCTGGAGAAACATGGAGTGGGTTTGTTCACAGAAAGCCCCTCCACGCTCAGGACAACACTGCTCTCCTGCAAACCAGACAGATGGATTTAAGGATTCCATTGCACTGGGACCTAACATTTGCCCTGCAATCAGAACATAACACAAATTGGAACCTTTAAGAGTGTGCTGCTCCACCGCTTGATTCAGACATAGGGTATGAACTCGGGATGCTCAGTGGTTGGCTGCTTACCCTAATTAGATAAACAACACTGTATCATCTTATTTTCTTCCCATTACAAAACTTCATCATCTCATGATGAAATACATTGCCATGTGCCTTTATGACTATTTTCAGACCGGTCCCAAGTGCTCACTCTGTAATTGAAAGAATAAGCTTAGCATGCCTATTCACTTTCAGGTGAGGAAAGACATAAATCTAAAAGGCTATTCCAATCTTTATGTTTCTATAACTCCAGATGTACACAATATCTGCCACCAAGCACGATTCCAACTTGAGAAGAAACTGAAGACTTTTGTGGGTTGGTTTTTTTGCTGCTTTTTTTTTTTTTTTCCCAGCTAAAGGAGCTGGGTGTTTGAGATTATTATTGCTACTGCAATGCTGGGTTTTAACCCAAACTCAACACACCAGCAGCTGAGAAACTCCCTAGAGCATCCCCCTCCTGTAAAAGCTCCATGTATCAGGAAAACATAGGCCAGTTTCCCTCAAACCAATCACAAAGCTGTTGCTGGGCTTCCTCTCCCTTTCTACTGGTGTGCAGCCCTGGGTGTTATCTGTGTCCTCTTGGCAGGCAGCGGTTTTCCTTGGGTGCAGGCAAACGAAGGATTGTGTTGGCGGATTGAACCCAACTGCATCTCCTGAATCTTGCAAACAAAGGCCTGTTCTGTTCTCAGCTATGTCCATGGATCGCTGTGTAGCTTGGCTGGGGTGGCACAGGAGCCAGCTGAGTGCAACAGAGATCTTCCAGAAGGTCCTCTACAAGAACAGAATAAAAAATAAGCATTATTATTTCTATTTATGATAGAATTTACCCCAGTGGCAAAGTCTTAGTTATAAACACCATTATATCTCAGATGCACACTCTTCTTCAAGTGCACACATACACATATATATATACACAGTCACTCATTATAGTTCATGCAGACAGACTGCAGGCCTTAGGTCTGTCCATTGGGCCTCCTTCATCACCTCACTACACCCTGCTCCGGTGTAGTCCCTGCCCTTCAGGCTGCCCTGACCTCAGGCCCCTGCAGCTGGACACTAAGGTGTAACACAGCCCTGCCCACAGGCTCCCCCCTGCCTGTCCCAGCACGTTGGGCCCAGTTATGGGTGGGGGAGACTCCCCTGCCACTTCTCTCCCTCCAGCACGACATAAACTTCTTAAATACAAGCACAAGTCTTCCTTTGGACTAAAACAATGGTCCCGCTCCCCACAGGGAGCCTCAGGCCCAGAGCTGTCCCTCACCCCGCCCCTGGGAAGAAAATCAAGGAGGCGCTTTTGAAACGGGTGCAACTTGTAGGGGTTTAAATTTCTGAATAAAACCTACGGCTCTTACAAGAATCAGTAACCACGGGGGCGACTCCGAAGTCGGGCGGGCTCGGCTCGCTGAGGCACCGCAGGCCTCTGCGGGCCCCAGCCCCGTTCCAGGGGTTCCGCGCCAGGTTTTACTCCGCGCTTTGCTGGGCACTCACTGCCCTCCCCAGCCCGCCATCCGAGACGCAGTACTGTTCGAAGCACTAACTCCTCCGCGTTGCCGGGCCTTGCTTCCTTCCGCCCGCACAGTAGAGCTGCGAAGCGCGCCGTAGGGAAAATAGTGCCTGGCGGAGTGATCCGAGACGCGGGGGCGGGGCGGAAGAGGCTTTATAAGGGGCGGGAAGGGTATGTGTGGCGCAGTTGCAGCTGTGTGAGCGCAGGGGACTCTTGTGCTGTCGGCTTGGCCTGCGAGCTCTACGGTGAGTGCGCCATTCCCCCGCGAGGAAGACGGAGGGTTAGAACCGCTTGTCGTAGCGGCGACGGAGTTTAGATGTGTGCTGGGCGGGCGGGAGATGTGCGTGTGCCGAGGGGGGAAGGGGAGGTGGCTGAGGAGATGGCGGGCAGAGGCTGGGACGGGACGTTCCCCTCCCCCTTGGCAGCACGGCGAGCCGGCGGCGGAGATGGGCGGGAGAGGGGGGGGTGCGGGCGGCTACCGGCAAAATGTCGGCCGCGCAGGCGCAGCAGCCCCTCAAGATGGTGGCGGGCGGGAGCGCGCGCCATGGGCGGGAAGGGGAGCGAGGCGGGTGGCCCCGCCCCTCTTCGGGAGTGTGGGCGGTCCGTTCCCTGTGACGTCACAGGACGTGCGGCGGGGACACGGCGCTCCCGCACCGGAGAGCTGCCTCGGGCGAGTTGGACTCCCGCTGTTTGACCTCGCTGCGGCTTCCTATGGGAGGGCATGGGAGAAGTGACTAAAGTGCAGGGATTTCTCCCTTTCCAGAGAAAATGCAGATCTTTGTGAAGACCCTGACAGGGAAGACCATCNNGAAGACCATCACTCTGGAGGTTGAGCCCAGTGACACCATCGAAAATGTCAAAGCCAAGATCCAGGACAAGGAGGGCATTCCCCCCGACCAGCAGAGGCTGATCTTTGCTGGCAAGCAGCTGGAAGACGGGCGCACCCTGTCAGACTATAACATCCAGAAGGAATCCACCCTGCACTTGGTGCTGCGTCTGAGAGGTGGCATGCAGATTTTTGTGAAGACCCTGACAGGGAAGACTATCACTCTAGAGGTTGAGCCCAGTGACACCATTGAGAATGTCAAGGCCAAGATTCAGGACAAGGAGGGCATTCCTCCAGATCAGCAGAGACTAATCTTTGCTGGCAAGCAGCTGGAAGATGGGCGCACCTTGTCTGACTACAACATCCAGAAGGAATCCACCCTGCACTTGGTGTTGCGTCTGAGAGGTGGCATGCAGATCTTTGTGAAGACCC
>BJBW01003175.1:206842-221158 GCA_004320125.1 Scolopax mira | reverse complement strand
GAATGTCAAGGCCAAGATTCAGGACAAGGAGGGCATTCCCCCCGACCAGCAGAGGCTGATCTTTGCTGGCAAGCAGCTGGAAGACGGGCGCACCCTGTCAGACTACAACATCCAGAAGGAGTCTACCCTGCATCTCGTGCTCCGTCTGAGAGGGGGTAACTGAACTGCCCAGTTGTTGCTTGCATCCGAGTAAAAATTTCTCTGCACTTGTTCATTCCAATAAAGCTGTTGCATCCATAAAAGTTTGTGTCTCAGGTTGTGTGAACAACTGCTCATGCCGCTGCCCGGGCCTAGCTCTCTGTTGAACTCTGGGTACGTAGCTTCTGCATACAAAGGTGTTGCAAAACAGCCCTTACGCAAGGTTCACACGTGCCTGGCAGCTGCAGCTAATCCTTGCACGGTGGTTTTCTTGAGGTTGTATAAGCACTCTCGTAACGAGCCGGAGCCCTGGCTGAAGTTCAGTGCCAGTCTGCAGATGTTACGCAGCTGTTTGGGTTGTGTAAGCCACCATGTGTAATGTGAAACTGCGATTGTTTTGGAGCTGGGAGGCTTTAATAATAATAATACTCCAGTGCCCAGTGATTGCCAGGTCCTGCCCCCGGTGTTCTGGTGTTCGGGGAGCAACAGCCAGTGAAAGGGATCCCGCAGCTGATGCGGGGCCAGCAGCCATCTCCTGCCGTCCCATGGCCACCTGGTGGGCCAGGGTAGGACATCACTGCTGCTCTGTGGCCCTCGGACCAGGGGCTTGGGGAGTGTTGGGGCTGGCACAAGTCTCATCATCCAGTTATGGGGTAGACTTCATTTTATGAAAAGCAGAAGCATATTAAGCAGAGTTTGTAGTTTCAGATGTGCTGTCTTCCTTGCAATTTTGGAATGTGCTTTTATTCCAGCTTTGCACTAAGTGGAAATTTTATTAAAAGAGTATGAATGAGCTGAAAACAATGTCACGGAGGGGTTCCCACGTGATACAAAACCAGAGGTGAAAGGGACATCTCTGCTGGTGGTGAAGTGCTTCCACTTGGTGGATGCAGGAGCCTGTGTTGAGCTGACCATGGGGTGGTGGGCAGCAGAACACCAAGAGTGTCCCCAAGGAGAGTGATGGCATGACTTCCCTTTGGAAGGGAATGAGGTTTCAGATGATCCTTGTCCTCCCTGAGACCTGATGAGATCTTGGAAGGGTGGGATAGCAGGATTTGAGTTCATCTTGATGGAGGTGCTCTTAGTGCCTTGTTTGTGAGGAGCAAGGTTGGATGGTTGGAGAAGGCCACAGCTCACCCTGGGAGCACCAGTGCAGTGCCATGGCTTGGCTCCTGCTGCGGGGGTGGCCTGGCTCTGCCCACGTGTGTCCTGGCTGCTGGGGACACAAACAGTAGCGCTTGTCCTTGGGTGGGTTTTCTGGCCCTTGGAGGTGTCTGAATTTACACAGCAATTAAAAATTGAGCCCATCAGCAGTTCTGGGGGTGTGGCGATGGAACTCCTGGGCTGTGGGTGTCTGACCCAGTTGAGGGGTGGGTGTTCCAGGAATGAAGGGACCTGCCCTGGGGTGAGGGGGTGGCTTCACGGCTCCTTTCTCCCCCTGCCCAGGAAGCTCCTGGAGAAAGCTGGAAGAAACAGCTGTGAGCAGATCTGATTGGAATGTGACCTGATTGCTGGGGGGGGGGGGAAGGGGGGGGGGAATTTGGGGACACAAAGAATGTCAACAGCCTCCACCAATGACTGCAGGGCCGTGTTTTAGTTTAAATACCTCTGTGGAAAAAAAAAACCAAAAACCAAAAACAAACAACTACAGTTCTGTACTTAAAAGACTATAAAACTTTGAGGGAAAACTTTTAAGAGGGTTTTCTAGCAAAATGTTTTAAAAGACATGAAAATACAGCGCTGAGTGTGTGCTGGCTCTGACCGCGTCGCTGCTGGGGAAGGGGGGTCTGGCTGGCGTTGAAGAGTTAATTGGCCTGGCAATTAAACAGAGGTAGGAGGTCTAGAAGAAAAAAAAAAGAGACAACTAAAGGTAAGGTATATCAATGCAGGTGTCTCACCACAGCGAAGGCCATGGCCAGGTCCTCTGCTGTCCTGGCCTGTCACCCAGGGCTGGTGTCTCCCTCCTGGATCACTCCCGGTTCCGGACCCTCTGGCTTGGAACAACGGGCGGCTGGGACAACGGGACGGTGCGTGTAACTGTGAAAAAATAGTCACAAACTGCACTTTTCCCTTCGTTTTTTATTTTCTGATGACTTTTAGGCACTTTTAGGGATGAGTTGTGACCGGGCTTCTGCTCGGCGCCATTCAAACTGTGCAAGATACGCCAAAAAACCCCAATTCCTTGGGAAATCAGGGGTGGGTTAAGGGGTGATGGGGGTTTTCTCCTCCAGGGGCTGAGCCGTGGCTCACACCAAATACCTGCTGGGGCAAGAGCCCCTTGGGGTGGCCACGGGGCCACCCGGTCCCTCCTGGGGGTGGCAGGTGCCACGTATGTGCGTATATATAGGGGATGCACACACATGTATGTCTATATGTTTTTACCTATTTACCTATTTTTACCTATTTGTATATTTTAATCTACTTTTATCTATTTAAATATCTCACATGTTCACATGTATTTATAAATTAATGCCTGTTTTCATGTTTATACCCGTAGAGCTCTCTTTACCGTAGGTTCACCCGTTCCCCGCTCCGCCTGCGCTCGGCGAGTGGGCGGGGCCCGGCGCCGCGTGACCACGCCCCCAAACCACGCCCCCCTCACCACCCTTAGCCCCGCCCCCTCGCCTGCGGCGGGCCGGGCCGTGCGGCGGGGCCATAAAGCGGCGGCGGCGGCGGCCCCGTTCTGCTGTGCCCCGCTATGGCCGCTGCCCAGCGCAGGCTGTCGGTGGGGCTGGGGCTGGCCGGGGCGGCCTGCGCCCTCCTGGGGCTCTGCCTGCTGCTGGTGGGGCCCGTCATCATCAAGGAGCAGGTTGTCAAGGTCAGCGAGGCCGGGGATTTTGGGGAGGGGGTGCGGATGCGTGGGGTGGCTGGAGCCGGTGCGTGGATGGGGGCTTGGGGGTGGAAACCGGTGCTGGATGAGGGGTGCGGGGGCCGGTGCGTGGCTGGGATGCTGCCAGGAGCTGGTGCTGGATGAGGGGTGCTGGGGCTGGTGGGTCGCAGGTCTGGTGCGTGGTGGTGTCTTCCCTGTCTGGTGGGATCCCCAGGGGGTGTGCGAGAGAGCTGGGCACCCAAGGGTCTCTGCTTCGGCGTCGCTCCGAGCCGCCTCACGGTCTTACTGTGGGCAAATCTCAGCTTGGGCTCTTCCACCCTGGGCTGAAGGGGCTCTTGTCCCTGGCTAGAAGGGCTTTCTGTGTGGCTGGAGTTGGCTTTGGGGATGGTGGTGGGCTGAGCATGGCCCCCAGCGCTAGCCCGCCCTTCTCTGTTTACCCGCAGCACTCACCATACCCTGGTGAGATGCTACCCAAACTGGCAATGGGACGGGCAACGTGCAGGAGTGCTCTGAAGGAGCCTCGTGCATGGAACAGCCTCCAAGGCATCATCTCCTGCTCACCTGGAAAACCTAAAGAGCTGCCTCTCTGGAGACCTCTCTTATCCACAAGAGAGGTCCTGAGGCTGAAGAGGCGTTTGTTCTCCACAGTTAAGGTGTGGGGCTGTGAATGGAGCTCAGTGACCTGAGAACCAGTGTTCCTGTCCTCGCTGTTGGGATATCGGTTATCCTGCTGTGACGAGCCAATTGGCTCGTTCCATATTTAGCCAAACCTTTGTCTCCCTGGCCACGGGAGATGTGCCCCTGCCAGGGCATTTCTCCAAGTTTGCACCTCCCCAGGTCAGCACCTGGAAATGTGCTTCTGATGAAAGGTTGGCTAATCACCCCATAGCCAATGGCAGTGATTGCATCTGCTGCGATGTCTCTGCCAAAAACAAGCTTCTTCTTAAACGTACTCTCTGGAGGCACTGCTGGCTGGGCAAAGCCAGACAGTCCAGGGCCTTAAGCAGTAAAAGTCAATCTTTGTCCAGTTTCATTGACCTCTGGAGCTGGTACCTACAAAGAGAAGACTGAATGGCCCCTGCAGAACAGGAGTGACATTTTTTGGTGCAAAAACCTTTCTGCCCTCTTTTTAGCTAATCCTCATTCTTTCTGCCTGGTGAGCTAAATCCTAGTGACTTGCAATGAGAACAGAAGAGGAGGAAGAGATCAACCCTTGTTTCTCCTCAGGTTTCCCTTCACCTTAAGCCCTTCAGCGTAGCCCAAAACACTCCTGAGCTCTTAGGAGGCTTAATGGAAATGGAAAAAATTACTGAGTGGTGATGTCTAGCTTGTGAGAAATATCCAGGGCCCTACTGAAACTCCTGGGTTGGTCTTCAGAATGGTGTTGGTAAGAGGAGCAGAGCCATAAAGGGCACCTGGGCAGGTGAAGGCTGGTTTGCCCATCGTGGCTTCCTGAGCTCTGTCAAGATGGGTGTCCTGATGGAAGAGCATGTAGTTGCAAAGACCTGGTAGTTTTGGGGTATATCTGTGAGTAAAGTATGTAGGGGAACATACAATAGAAACAGGGAACTTGGAGCTGATCTCCTGCCTTGTGCAGAAACTGAATCTGCGTTGGCAGCCGTCCTGGCAGCCATCCTGCCTGTGGCATTGGCCCTGTAAAACCTGGGGACCCTGCTTTTCTGGAAACACCTAAAGTGCCACAGGCCTGCCTAAGATATGAGCTTTACCACTCTGAGACTGCACCAACTCCTCCATCTGCCTCTCGTCATTTCTGCCCCATCTGGGAACTCTCGTGCTGTTCTGCCTGAAAGCTGGGAGAAGACTGATGGCACTGTCCTTGCCATTCTAGGAGGATGCAAGGGTGGTGGTGAGAGGATGTGAAGGGTGAGGTCTGACGCTGAGGTTGCTCCTCTCAATCTGAAGAGGAAACCTCAACTCTGGGTTTTACCGAGCAGAGTGGCTGAAGCCCCTCACCAGCAGTAGTAGGATTTGGGAACTGATGGAGCTGTGTCTCCTGGTTCTGTCTGGAGAAGAGGAACAGTAGCTGGTTCCTTTCACTTCCTCAGGACCAGAGATCAGTGTGGTCAGGAGTAGTGAAACATCTCAGTGACACTTTGCAACCCATCTAGGTGAAAAATACTCTATTTTTATTTCAGGCATATGACCGTGTTTGTTTTGACCTACAAGTAGCTTAGTTCTAAGGCTGCCTGGTTGAGTAGACCTTGCTTGGCAGCATCGGTGAGGTCCTGAGAGCTGCTGTGCCTGGGTGGGAGAGGGCTGAGAAAGTGGGGAGCCATCAGGCAGCTCCATCAGGCTGGGTACACATTATACAAATAAATGCATATGCAATGAGGGATGCAGGGAGTGCAGGACAGGATAGGCAAATCGAGGAAAGCAGATGCGGACTGTTGGGTGCCCAGGAGAGGAATTATAAACCAAACTAAGTAAAATCTGACTTGCTCTGCTGCTTTGCCATGAAATCCTTGAGGCTGGCAGGATGGAGGCTGTTGGCCAACAGCACATGGGTCTTGATGTGGAGGTGGGAAGGTGGGTTACACCGCACCATGGAGATGTTCCCCTCAGGGGTAGGGCTTGGAGGACCTGGGCTTGAGCGAGGGGCTTGCAAAGCCCCGTTGCTGACAGCACAACCTGGCCAGGAAATGCTGAAGAACATGGGACATTGCAGGGAAGTCACTGGCAGCTTTCTTTCTCACCCCACTGTGTCATAAAATTCGAGCACAGAGGAAGTGCTCCAGGGCAGGAGAGCTGTTGTGGAGCTGCCGAGCTGCTGCGGGATAATACCCGCATGCCTTCAGCAATTAGTGGATCAAACCCACTTCCATAAGCTGGCTGGGTTACTTAACCATGGCAAGGGCTTGTGCTTGCAGAGGAAGCAAGGATTATGGTGGAACACGCCCCTCATAAATGGGGAAACAAGAAGGAACAGGCTCTTGTCCATAAGGAAGCCCCCGGGAGGCAGGGAGGGAGTGGAGACAGATGTGCCCAGGCACCATCTCCTGGGCTTGGAATCTGGTGAGGACTTAAGCCATGTTTGGGCTCCTGTGGGCATTTCAGAGCAAATGGGACAGCGACACAGAATCCACAACTCTGCATTGCCTTTGACCTGCCTTATGACCCACCACGAGTCACCGCAGGACGGCAGCTGAGAGGAGGCAAAGGCGTTGGGACACAGCTGGGTTGCCATCCCAGTTTCCCTAACTGCTTTCTTGGAGAATCTGGTCGGCCCTCCCTGCCAGTACCCAAATGTTTCTGCGGATGCTCGTGCCACCTCTCCCAGCCCTTGCCCATTCCTGGCTGCGCGGAGCTGCCAAACCTCCATCGGGAGGCCATCGGGACAGGGCTGTGTGTGCCAAGTGAGCCAAACATGCTGAGCTGTGAATAACTCGGCGCTGGCTCGTCTAGCATGGAGCAAGCCTCCAGCACATCAAAACAACTCTGAAATCCTGTGGGTAGGAACTGGCAAGTTAAACCTGAATAAATAAGCCTACAGACATCCTGTGGCATGAACTTCGTTTCTGCATACATAAGAGTTCCCAGTTTAGATCTGGCTCGTTTTCAGTCTGCATAACACGCCTGGATCATCTGGAGAGCCCCTGCTGGAACTTCTGCCTTTGGCTGAGCTTGACGTGGAGCCAAGGGTGGATGTGCTCAGCTGTAGCCACCAAGCCCAAGAGTTGTGTCTCCTTATGTTTTGTTTTGTTTTGTTTTTTTTTTCTCTCCCCTCTCCCTTGCAGAATGTCAGGATTGACCCCACCAGCATCTCCTTCAGCATGTGGAAAGACATTCCTGTTCCTTTCTACATGTCGGTGTACCTCTTTGAAGTGCTGAACCCCAAGGAGGCCCTCCAGGGAGCGAAGCCAGTGCTGAACCAGCGTGGACCCTTTGTTTACAGGTCAGGAGAGCATGGCAGTAGCATGCTTGGTGTGAGTCCAGCAGCACAGGATTTTAACGTGACCCAAATGTGCTCTAAGTGCTCAGATTTTGCTAAAGCCACAAGTAGGACCTCTGGCTGCCAGGGTGGTAAGGCTGGTCTGCGCTTCACTGAGTTGTGGAGCTCATTCCTTAGCTGGGGTCTTCTGGGCAGCCAGTCCTGGGCTCATATGGTCCAATCATTAGGCATGAGGGGTATAGGTGGGGTGGTGGGAAACGCTCATCTTCAGAGTGGACTTGTTTCATCTTCATTGTGCACTGAAGAGTCCAGCTTCAGAGCTGAAATCACCTCAATGTCAAACTTCATGGAATGGCCTAAGACCTTTTATCTAACATGAGACCCAGAATCTGCCTAACATGAACGTTCTGGTCATGAGAGCCAGTATGGAGAACTAAAACTTGCTCAGACCCACCTACTGCAGAGCTGGGTCTATTTGCCATGGCTGAGACTGGTGATTGAAGCCCCAGATGCTTCTCCAGACCTGAAACATGAAGTGATGGTTGATACTGAGTTGAGCATGTGAACTTACCCATAAATAGCAATGTTCAGTATGTTGGTGCCTACACATACAGGCAAAGTTAGGTCAGTAGCCTAAGCAAGCTCATGTGGGGAGATTACTGGTTTAATCCAAAGCTATTTGAGAAGCACTGGGGGGGAAACCTGGCAGTACATATATGTCCTTGTTTTCCCTGGGCTAGCCGGGTCACACCATAAGACCATGTGGATTCTGTATGTTGTGATTGCATCAGCCCCTTGGCTTGGGGGGAAAAAGCTTCACTTACCATAAGAATAAACAAAGGGGCAAAGCTTATTAGTGTCCTTGTGTTCCTGCTGAGCAAGATTAGTGCCCTTCCCTAATGTGGGCCATAAAACAGAGGCTCCACTATAAAGGACTTTGTTTTTGCTGGTAGGTTGAGTTTCAGTGTCCTTAGGGTCTGTAACAGGCTCACAATGTTGGGGACAGTCTCTCTTGTGGAGCATTGCAGCCCCCATGAGACTGGGCTGCCCCCATGGCATGGTGTGGAGCAGGAGATGACACTGCCTGAAGTCCTGAGGAGCAGGAGACCCGTGATGTTGTGTGGAGGGTTGAGCCATCAGTCACATCACTGTGGGCTCGTTGGTGGGGCTTGTGCCAGCTTGTTTGTTCCTCTCCTGTTTTGCAGGTTGTTTTGGTGTGTGGGTTGGTGTAGGTATCCTTATCTGTGCATCTAATAGGGCTGGGCTTTACAACAGCTGTAGGTGAAATGACAGAGGTGACTTAGGCTTTTGTCTTGGACTTCTCAGCTGTGAAGAAACACTTGGTGTCTGCAAGTTGCTGCAGAGTCCCATCTGCCAGGGATGCCTCGCTCCTGGGCTACCATCTCTTCCTGATGGACCCTAACCCTGGCCAGGGTGTGAGGTTGACATTGCTTGTTCCCCAGCACGCTGCCTCCCCTGCTGTCCCATGGCTTCTTGTTGGAGTTCATCTCCTTCCTCTGCTCTTCAGAAGTTAACCTAGACCTGTGCAGTCTGTCCTTGCGCCACAAGAGGAAGGTTCTCATGATCTCTCTCATCTCTTTTGCAGAGAGTACAGGAATAAAACAAATATCACATTCCATGACAACGACACCGTCTCCTTCCTGGAGTATCGACAACTATTCTTCCAGCCAGACATGTCCAACGGCAGCCAAGAAGAGTACATTGTTGTGCCAAACATGTTGATGTTGGTAAGAACTCACTCCCTGGATGGGTAACAACTTCAGAGCTTGCAGGGAGGGTACTGAGGCCCAATGCTGATTCTAAGCTTACTTTCTTGTAGGGCTTAAGACTAATCAAGCCATGAGGTCGTTAAGCTTATAAAACACAATTTTCTGCTTTCTTGGGTGTTGTTTGTCATGGTGGGCTATTATCCTTTCAAAAGCAGAGCGTGCAGAGGGGCTGGCAAAGCAGTCTGCAACCTCGTTTGAGCATCCTCTGCGGAAATGAAGCCTGTGAACCCTCAACTGCTTTCTTCCCAGTCTTGGGGATAAATGCTGAACCTCAGGTTGTCCAAGGGACTTCTCTAGGGCTGTAGAAGGACCTTGCTGAGCACTGAAGGTGCTTCCTCTTTGGTAAAGATGGGGCTCTTGTCTCAGAGGTTTGTTTTCTTACCCAGGGAGCGGCTGTAATGATGGAAAACCTGCCAAATTTTGTGAAGCTTTTACTGAGTGGAGCCTTGGCTGGCCTGAAACAGGAGGCCTTCATGAACCGGACAGTGGGGGAGATCCTGTGGGGGTATGATGACCCTCTTATAGACACCATAAATACGCTTGTTCCTGGCCTGATGCCTTTCAAGGGAAAATTTGGCTTATTTATGGAGGTAAGCAAACTGTTGATTGGGAACTCTAAAATCACAGCAATATTGGGATCGAGTGTCTGGGCTATCCCTCTCACAAACTGTTTGGAGCAGCCATGTGTAGCGGATGGTGGTTGCGTAAGGCTGCCTTAATCCTCCCCTCAAGCAGAAAAGCATGTGTTGGAAGCAGTCACTGGCAATTTAAATAAGTAAAAGTGCCGTAGCTTACAGTATGAAGCATCTCTAGAGTTGACAAAGCATGCAAAGTCATTAACACTTGCAGTCTTGCTGCATCTCATGGATTAAAAGCTAGTTACCTCTCTCTGCAGCTTAACAACACCAATTCGGGGCTGTTTACAGTATACAGAGGCATGAAGAACATCAGTAGAGTTCACATGGTGGATTCATGGAACGGCCTGAAGAAGGTGAGTGTTGGGCAGTAAGCCTCTAATACGGGGGCAATGTCTCATCTAAAGCAAGTTAAACTGAAAGCTCTCGGGGCTGTTGTATCTCTGGGTTTTGGGTTTGAAGGCAAGTTTCTATGGGACTTAATCCACTGCAACTTCTGTTCTATCAAATTGCTAGAAGGCAGCCATGTATGACAAGAGGCTTATCATGAAGCATTAAGTTCAGCCCATCATTAGTGTCATTTGGACTCCCTTGAAATGCTGTCGGAGCTGCCTGCTTTCTAGGTTGAAGTCCTAGGCTCTTGTTGCCTGTGTTTAAGGCATTATTAAATATCCTAGTTAAAGGGGTGCTTACTCTTCCCTTGTGGAATTCCACTAGTAAATAAAATCAACTGAATCTACAGATCAACCACTACAGGAGCGCATGGGACAGGGGGATCTTGTCCTGTTTTTCCATTATTTGGGCAGTTGTTTGAATGGGAGAGATCTCAACTCTTCAGTGTTGCTATCTCAAGCTCCTGTTGAAGCAGCATAGAGGGGTGGATGTCCCATACAGGGGTAGAAGCCAACTCTCCAGCAAGCTTGTCGTTCTTCTCTCTACACCTGTCCCACAGCTGAACTACTGGCGGAGCAACGAGTGCAACATGATCAATGGGACCGCAGGGGAGATGTGGCCACCATTCATGTCCCCAACATCACTGGAGTTCTACAGCCCTGATGCCTGCAGGTGAGGCCAGGTTGTCCCTGCGTGGGTGACAGGAGATGCAGCACTCCTCCTGTGCACACAGAGTCCCTGTGCAGTGACGCAGAGGGCTCAGGTCTAGTCTTTAACTGTAGTTAAACTTCAGTGTTGCTGTATCTGAGCTATGCAAGCAGTGTAGTTGTCTAATTATCAGTGTCCTGTGGTATTCATAAATACCTTCCACACCACTGGAGAAGCCTGACTTGCTCATGTTGAATCAGTAGAAAATAACCAGCCTAGATAAGATGTGGGAGGCAAGAGGGAGAAGTGTTGTCACAAGGAAATGCAGCTATAACCATTTTGTGGAACTTTCAGCTGACTAAACATTTGCACAAGTGATTTTGGGGGGAGCTTGTGCCACCATTTCCGGACTTATTTTTAGTGTGGGGTTTTTTTGGTTGTTTTTTTTTTTTGCTGTCTAGTTCATGTGCTGCTCTGCATGTCTGTCCCATGTAAGACACCCTGCCCTTAGCTGATCACACAGGGGTTAAAGTACCCTGCAGAGCCTGCCTGTGTGGAAACTCCCTGAGGCTGGAAGGAGGGGAGGCCGGGAGGCTGGTTGTGGCACAAAACCCTATCCCCAGCTTGGGGAAGATAAGGAAGATAATGTTAATTCAGGCTTTGTAGATAGCAAAACAAGGGAGGGCTCATGTTGAATAGAGAACAATGACCTCTTAGTGGAAACAAGCAAAGTCAGCTGAGCCAAGCATTAGTGCAGGAATTCCTCTAGGCAAGGGACATCAGCAAATACCAAAATGACCCGGAGCCAAGGTCTTACAGGGAAGTCCACCAGTAATCAGAGTTTAAATACACATACCTTTTTCTATAAAACTACAGAAGTCTTCTAGGGAACAGAGCACATTTCCAGGCAAGGCATAAAGTGAAGTGGAGGAGACCGAGCTTGATTTCTGTTGGTGGAGGACGTTCCCGCAGGACAGTGCTGTGGAGGAAGTGGCTCTGCTTCCTCACCAGGCAGTGCTGTCTCTTCTCCCCAGATCTTTGTCTCAGCCTCTCTGCTAGCCTGGCTGGCTAGGAAGGGACACAGTTTATTGGTAATATGGTGGTGCTAGGTTAGTAGTTGGACTTGGTGATCTTAAAGGTCTCTTCCAACCAAAACGATTCTATGAGGGAGTCAGAAGCATCAGTTGATAGAGTAAGAGCATGCCTGCCTTGATGCAGGGCTCATCTCCTATGCTGTTTGCTCATTAAGTGCAGCTGATGCTGAAATGCAACTACCTGGGATGTCCCTGCCAGGTAGACAAGGCTTTATCCTGCTGATGTGCTGCAGCAGCCTCTGCCTCCTTGCTGGAAGGTGAGCACAGCCAAGAGGCATGCATTTAACTGCTGAACATGCCCTAATCTCTCATCCTTGGTCCTGGTGTCAGAAGGCAGCTGTAGTAATAAGCATCCCCTTGGCCTGCCCAGGCTGTCTGCATCCCTGCAAACCTCACTCAAAGGAGCACACGTAAAGGAAACAAATTTCCCTCTTGGAAACTTGCATCTATCCTGGCCAGCTGGTGGCAATAATGCAGCATAACATCGCTAGCCTGGTGTATCAAGACAAAAAAAATATTGCTGTGTAATGTAGTTCATAAAGTAAAATTTTCCACTGCCCTGACAGCTGGAGTCCTGCTGCGAAAGAGATTTAGCCAGTGTCCATCCCCTGTCACAGAGCACTTCTACCTCGGAGCCAAGGGCTTGCACAAAGAGGGTATTACCTCTTGGAGAGCAACCCTGGGGATTACTGTGTGCCTTTGAACAAATCTCATCTGGATACCACAAACAGGCTTACAGGCCTGTGGTTTCTCTCTGTAACTAGTCCTGACCAGTCCTTTATCTGTGCTTAAAACATGGAAAGCAAATGGCTTAAATACTCATTCCCCTTCTAAAGCACTGCTCTGAGTGTTTATCTGGATCTCAAAGTCTAAGTTACATTGCAACTGCATCTTATCCAGGGAAGATAAGAGCCCAGTTCTGGGACGGGAACCTTGGCTAATCTTGGTCCTTCTCCACTGAAACCCTTCCAGATCCTTGACACTGGTGTACGAGCAGTCTGGGAAGTTCGAGGGTGTGCCCACCTATCGCTTTGTGGCACCAAAAACTCTCTTTGCCAATGGCACGGACTATCCACCCAATGAAGGTTTCTGCCCCTGCATGCAGTCTGGCATCCAGAACGTCAGCTCCTGTAGGCTAAGTAAGTCCTTTCCTCCCTGGGCTGTCCCAGCCATACCAATATTAAACTCTAGGGATGTGATATGAGCTTGGAATATGTCTGGAAAACTCTGCCGGAGTGCTAAAAGGTGCCACCAGGGTCTGTGTGCACAGCATGTTCCCTTGCACTCCTGCAGGCATCTCGGCAAGGAGGGAAAGGGTGAAAATCCCTGTCCAAAGTCCCCTTGACCCTACAACAGCCTGGTGTTTTGGGAATGCCAAGGGATATGGCGGATTACATCCCCCAGTCTGGGGAGCAAGAGTGGGAAGTGCCAAATTAAATGTTAGCTTTGGACACTGAGCACAGGTCACGCAGGAGTGAGAATTTAGACTTGGTGTCCTGACCTGTGTCCGGGTACAGTGAGTTACTGTGGCATTGCGCAGTGCATGTGGACAGAAGGTGGCTTTGACACTGGATCTTAACCCTCCCAGAGCAATTGCAGAGAAACAAGCGAAGGAACTTTCTGATTAGGAGGAAAAGTATAAAAGCCTGTTCAGGAAAAAAGCTGCAATGGCTCAAAACCTTAAGAAAGCGTCTCAGCTGGGTTTAAATGAGCTTAAGGTGTATTTTCTTTTTTTTTTTTTCCTCTTCTAGAAGCGCCGATGTTCATTTCCCATCCTCACTTCTACAATGCTGACCCAGTCCTGGTGAGCGCCGTAGAAGGCCTGCACCCCAGCAAGGACCAGCATGCGCTCTTCCTGGATGTGCACCCAGTGAGTGACCCTGGTGGGGTCCTCTCCTCATCCCGGGGGTCCAGCTGGGTGGGAGAGCCTGCCACTGGCTTTGTGGTAGCTTTGCTCAGCTCTCATGGCACTGATTTGAGCAGGTTCCATAGTGCAAGGACTGGTAAGGACATGTGCAGATAAAAATGTCAAAGCCATAAACTAATTGAATAATTAGCCTGGCTTCTAGAGAATTGCAGAACTAATTATAAGCATAATTGTTTCGATAAGCACAGTGAAATTCTTTCCACTGACTCAGGTCCATAACACCAGGAGGTGTATCTAGCAGCAGCCCAGATATGCCCCGGATCTGCAGACGTACTGCCATGACTGGCAAAGTCTGAAGACCACCCTGTAGCTGAAGCTATCACCATAAGTTTTGGCCTGGCTTCTACTCTCCCAACTTGCCCATCTGGCTATTTCTGCACCAGCCTCTCGCAGTGTTACACTTCTCACCTATCGACAGCGTAAGGGTGAAGTTCCCCACTCCAGTGGTGATGAGTTGGGCTTTCCTGAGCCATCATTATCCCAGATGCTGACGGGGAGGAGACTTTGGGATCTTCCACCCATAACCTGTGTTTCATGTGGTCAGAAATAGTGTGGCCAGCAGGACTAGGGAGGTGATTGTCTCCCTGTCCTTGGCACCAGTGAAGCCCCACCTCAATACTGTGTTCAGTTCTGGGCCGCTTGCTACAAGAAAGACATTAAGGTTCTGGAGTGTGTCCAGACAAGGGCAACAAAGCTGGTGGTGGGTCTGGATCACCTCTTATGAGAAGCAGCTGAGGAAGCTGGGGTGGTTTAGTCTGGAAAAAAGGAGTCTGAAGGGACACCTTGTTGCTCTCTACAACTACTTGAAAGGAGGCTGTAGCGGGATGGTGGTTGGTCTATTCTCCCAAGTGGCAGGCAATAGGACAAGAGGAAATGGCCTCAGGTTGCACCAGGGGAGGCTTAGATTGGAGATGAGAAAAAAAAATTCCTTTACCAAAAGGGTTTCCAAGC